>PISX010025834.1:0-25495 GCA_004024625.1 Mellivora capensis | reverse complement strand
AAGTATAAGATTTATATACTACCAGGACAAACACAAATATACAGAAATACTGGCAGGAGAAAAAGATGGGAGAGTGGTTGTAAATTCTCAGTGTGGGCGAGGAAGGTTATTTTGATTCTTCCTGGATGTATCTTGATATCTTTTTTAAAGGACACAACTTTCCTAAGATAACAGGGGATTAAAAATTGGTTTACCTATAGGGGTAGCATTGATTGGGGAAAGGGGAATACCTTGAAGTTTAACTCTATATGAATATTAGCAAATAAAAATAAAGAAAAGAATGATCTAAACTAAAGTCAAATTTAAAAAAAATTAAAAAAAATCGAAAAGCAAAAGAAAAACATGGGTATATGTATCAAAAAGTTCAGGTTAAAAGGTTATTATGAAATTTGTCGTACTGGACATCTCACTGTGATGGTAAATAGGCTAAAAAAATCTATATAACAAATTTTTAAAAATTAAAAGAAAATTAGAAAATGAACCAGAATAGTGGGAATGAATTAAAAATTAAACGTTGTATCTATGAAGTAGTAGTGATTGTTCTCTTCTCAGTTTTATTTTTCCCCCGTTTGGCTTTCTGGGGGAGGGGCCTGCCCCATGTGTTTTCAGGCAGTGTTTCCTGAGTTAAGTCCTCCCGCCCCCCTCAAGGGGGTGGGCTTTGAGGAAACCGGCCCTTCAGGCTTTTGTTCTCTGGAGTTTTTATGTCTGTTCATTTGTTTTCTCTCCCCTTGTCACCTCCTGGTGGCTCTTGGAGGTTTAGAGGAAGGCAAACTGCACCCAGACCTCCCTCCCAGAGAGAAGCCCCAGTCCGTTCCCCTCTGGGTGCTGCAGAGCAGGTTCCCAGCCGCGGTCTCTGGGGACACCTGTGTGTCCTGCTTGTACTCAAAACCACAACAATGGTGGCTGTCTGGGCAGCTCTAGACTGCCAGAGAGGTTCCAAGCAGTGATCGCACCCTGAGATTTTCCCGCTGGCCCGGGCTGGGAGCGCTTAGACTTTCTGGGTCCAAGAGTGCCTGGCTGGTGCCTGCGTGCACCTCTCTCAGGGGAGGCGGTGGAGCGCATCTCAGGCTCTGCTAGCGCAGCACGGCTCACGAGTGGGGACTGCAAAAAGGCTGTTTCTGTCGCACGAGGGGCCCACATGCCAAGCGCCCTTAGGAGGTCTCTTCGTGGCTCAGGGACCAATACCTGGTTTCTCCTCTGCACTCTCTCTGGCTCAGTGCCAGGGGTGTCTGTCCTCAGTGGGGGACTTAAGGCCCTGTTCCTAACCGTTCCAATTCCCACAATTTCACCCTGCGATCCTTTGCTCTTTTTGAGTGCTTTCAACCAGACTCCAAGTTAATGCTGGTCCCCAGATGCAGGAGGCTCTCATATTGGGATATTACTTTCCAATGGGTCGCTTCTGGTGGCTCCCTCCCCCTTTTGTTTATCTTCTGATACCAGTCCGACGTTCCCACTCCGCTTTACCTGCCCACTGGCGTCTTCTGCCCCCGTAGAGATCCAGATGTGTAGAATTCTGATCTCAGGCTGATTTCATGGGTGATCAGAGTTCCTTGGTAGGTAATCAGCTCACTTTAGGGGACAGGTTGAAATGGCGCCTCCTCCTAGTTCCCTGCCATCTTCTATTTTATCTTTTAAATTAGGGAATGATATTAGAAAACAAGATCTAGCCCTCAGTGTACTTATCAATACTAGGATGTCATTGATTTTAGATCCTCTCAGCAGATAGAACATGGAAATATGTGTGTATACTAACCTATACACAGACACACATACACACACACACACAGGTATGTAAATATTTCTAAAGCAACCATCTGCTTCTATATAAGCTAAACACTAGTTCATACTGATGTCTCCAACTCTAATCCATTAACGTATAGGTAATTCTAGCCTCTACTCATTGCTTGACTGTAACCTCTCATTCCAACAGTGAGTATTAACTCTCACCATCTGCCATCTGTCTACTTAAATTGTCCAGTTCCAATACACATATATAGCAATATTAGATTTCTTAACCTGTACTCCCAACTTTCTGCACTAGAGTACAGTGCTTTTATATAGTTCCTTTTCCATTTAGTCTTAGAAACTACACTCATTGACAGTTATTTAGATCACAGCCCTTTACCAGCCAGTGAGGCAGTTTTCTACATTTATAATGTGGTAGAGTATTTTGTCACAGTCTAAGGTCCGCTGACCTCTTAAATGATCTTTGGAAATTTGCATACATTAAGGTTCACAATATATGCTGATTCACCAGTTTAAAGAATCCCTGTGCTTCACCTATTTAGTTTATCCTTCCCTCCGCCACAACCCCAGGGGATCACTGAGCTTTTTACTATCTCTATAGCTTTGTCTTTTTAGAATGTCACACACATCTAATCATATTGTTTATAATATTTTAAGATAGGATTTTTTTTTCACTTAACAGTATGCACTTAAGATGTACGGATGTCTTTTCTTGGCTTGATAGCTAATTGGATAGCTTTTTATCACTGAATGGATCTCACTGTATGGATATACTAGAGTTAATCATTCACCTACTGAAGGGCATTTTGTTGGCTTCCAGTTACTGGAAATTATGAATAAATTATGAATAAAACTGTTATAAATGTACAAGTTTGTACAATTATGCAACTATGTAGTCATGAGTTTTCAGATCAGTTGCGTTAAATACTTAAGAGCATGATTGCTGAGTTGTATCATGAGACTATGTTTAGCTTTGTAAATATTTGCCAAACTGTCTTCTGAAATGGTTGTACAATTTTGTAAGAGTTGTTTTAAAAATATGCTTAACTGTTATCATTTATCTGGCAGGAATCTAAGTTTTGTCATTACTTTAGATCAATGTATAGAGTATAAGTTGTTTAGATTAAACGCTGAGATTTTAGGATTAAAGAGAAGTATGATTCAATAATTAACATATCATTCTTGGCAATGAATCTTAGGTGTGTCAGTAACATTAATGTTATAAATGGGAAATTTTGCTATTACTTCACTAAGACCCTTGATGTTAGGGAGAATGATCAATTTAAAGGATCACAGTTTCATATATTTTCATATATGTTCAGGAATGTTAATGTTATCTTTATTATTTTGAAAATTATCATTATATATTTAAAAGCTTTCTGAGATAAAAGGCTTATGTATGAAAAAAACTTATAAAAATATTCTTTCTCAATTGTATTAGTTAACTTGGGCTGCTATAACAAAATACCACAGAGTAGGTGGCTTAAACAACAGAAATTTGTTTCTCACAGTTCTAGAGGCTGGAAAGTCTAAGACAAAGCTTCCTGGTGAGGACTCTTGGTTTGCAGATAGATGGCTACCTACTTGCTGTGTCTTCACATGGCAAAGAGAGAATCCTCTGGCATCTCTTCTTTTAAGGAACCAGCTCTATTTGATTAGGCTATCACACTTATGACCTCATTTAACCTCATTGACCCTTATCTGGTAGTCTAGCGTAAAGACAGTCAGTTCTTCTGCTCATAAGACATGCAGAAATGCAAGCGACCAGTGGAGAGCCATTTCTAAACAGTTTTCTTCCTGGTCTTCAGCAGCTTTTCATTGAGTTTGCCCAGCTGAACGCTAATTCCTGACCTACCTTTATGAAGCCTCCTCTGGTTATGTCAGACTTAAACATGTGCTTATGTCACTGCCATGTTCAGAAGTATCTAAGGTTCTTTGGGGTTTGTTAGTTCCTTTAGAATGACAACTCTGTTGTGGCATTCATCACATTTTGCTGCTTTTTACCTGCCCTTTTTCTTATTAGACTGTAAACTTCTTGGGAGGAGAGATCATATTTTAAAAAATATTTTAATACCTGACAATGTTTAGCATAGTAGGTGTATCAAAAAACATTGAATTGATGTTTTCAGGCTTCCTTAGGAAATTAGATGTATACTTTTTTGGTTTTAGAAATGTGACTTCTGAATCATATTTCCTAATGTGTTGTTGTATCACAAGGTAGATTACTAGGAACTATCAGAATTAAAATATCAATTATCTATACATATGTGTACACATATGTATCTTATATCAACTATGTAAAAATTCAGTGCCCTACTTAGAAAGGTCCCCAGAATTCACATATAGCCCCTTCCTTCTTGAGGCTCACATCCTGGATGAGGATACTGGTCATATACACAAGCAAAGAAAGCTAGAAGTATGGACAGAATAGCATAGGTTTGAAGTTAATAGTCAAGAGTGTGAGACACTAGGAGTGGCAAGCCTGGATAGAATCTCTGTGGGCTGAACTTGAAAGCTTGACTTTGGGATGGACTTGGAGGATGACTATGGTTACATAAATAAATGGTGAGAAATGGGAAAAACTTTCCAAGTGAGGGTCTCACCTAAGGAAAGACTTGGGGCAGAAGGCCTGAACTCTGCTGGGTGATGGCTCCACCCTGTTGATCATTGCCATGGAAACTTGGTGCAGACTACCTTTAGAGGATTGTGGTATGGCAACTAGCCTTGCAATACAGAGCTGTCTCCATCTGGAGCCAAAGGCAGGGATGCTTACTGTCCCCTATAATAGTTTTGAGTTCCCTACGTTCTGATCTGAATGCCTCCATGCCCATGCAGGTGTCACCTGACCCCTTTGAGTTGCTCTGTGGGAACTGAGGCTCTGGGAACTGGCTGCAGGTAGGCTAACACTCAGGCTACCTGCTGGGCCATGAGTAGCAAGTCCCTTTGTCTAACCTCAGAATTTGGCGCATATCTTCTGGCAGCCTCCATGAGGTGTTGGATAGGCATACTGTTTACTTTGATGTCATTCAGAGATCACCATCAGCAGATATTGCAAAGAGAAATCACCTCAAGGGGGAAATTTGAGAAGTTTTTACAAGAAATATTTACATGGGAGAATTTAGTAAGAGGGAGGGCATCACTGTCCTTGGGCTTGAAGGCACAGGGAAGGATGTTTTGGGAATTTGGAGAAGGAGGCAGATTACAGCTGGCCAATTAGTGCTCTTCTTTGACAAATTTTCCAGGATAGCTGGGACCTTGCTCCCAGTATACATAGTATATAAACATGTATGTAAACATGTATGTAAACACACATATATGCATACAGAAGCATATTCAGGTTTGCATATGTATTTGTGTATACATATATTTTGCACACAAATATATATTCCTTTTAAAAGATTAAAGATAAGGGCATACTGTGTACACTATTCTGCAGCACTTTATTTTTTCAGATAACAATAAAGCTTAAAAGACAGTTCCTATTAGAATTCATATAACTCTCCCGCCCTTTAATGTTGCTTTGTATTCTATTATGTGATGGATCATTATTTACTTTATGTGTTGTCTGTTGATGGAGATATTTTTCTGGATTTTGCTTGCCTGTTATAGATGCCTTTGTATATGTACATGTCTCTAGATTGTATTCTTACAAGTTGAATGCTAGGGTAAGTGTTCTTGGTTATTAATAATTTGCTGGGTTTTGCCTAATTGCCCTCTCAAGAAATTATACTAATTTACCTCATCCCACAAGTATGGGGATGCTTGTTCTCTAAACCTGTACCAATATTGTGTGCTATCTTTTTATCTTTGCCAATTAAATGTATAAAAAATATCATCTCATTGTATGATCCCTTAGTTTAAGCACTGCTTTGGGGGAGTTTATTTGCTTTGTACATGTATTATTTGGGCACAGCCATCATGAAGCCTTTCCTGCAAGCTGTGTCCCTTGTTCCTGATGCATGCCAGCAAAGTCCAGCTGTTAGGTGATTCTCCACAGATTTCACCATGGGCTGAGGCCTTTGAGCAAACTAAAAGGACTTCTCACCTCCCCTATTCATTTAGTTAAAATTATTTCCTCAAGTATTTCAGTATTTTATTCTGTGGTATCTTACTTGGATTGTTGGCTGGAGGTCAGTCTTTCCCATCTCTCCCTGCTGTGTTGGCAGCCAGAAGGCACAGCAAAAGCACTGTTCCAGGGGGTGGATCTTCCCTGGGCATACTGGACACTCCTTTTTGATGGCTACAATCATTTCTTCATTTATCTGTGGGGCAAAGTCACATTTTTGTTTTAATATGAACACACCTGTTTTAGTGTAATAACACAATGATCTTATAGACAAATTGAACCAAACTTAACTAATGTTTTAAGATTTATAATACTTGTTTTTGTGTTTCAGCTTTTCCTTGAATAGTCAGTGGACGATTATAGATTTTTTAATAATTGTGTTACTATCCTAGATATGTCAAATATTCAACATCATCTTCATCTGTCTTTTGTCATTGGCATCATCATATGTCTTAAACATTTCTTAATCATTCTGTATTTATTGCTGTACATTTTATCTATTTATATTCTGTTGTCCTATTCACCACTTTTCCATACTTATGTAATATCCCATTCTTCTCCACTGATAAGATCTTTCTTATGTTTCTCTTGCTTAGTTTTTTTTTTTTTTGTCTTTTCAAAGTAAACTGATTTTCCCCTATGTTCATCTTTTATGTATAGGTTTTAAAAGATGCAACATACTTTTGTTTCCTCAGCTCTGGTTTAAGAGGTTTCTTTACCATCTTTTATCAGTGCTTACTGATGATACCCTGGATTTGTTATTTCCAGCCTATTGAGCATGAAATATGTGTGAGAAGTCTCTTTCTTCTACATCATGATGTTCGGTGTACTACTACACCCCACTATAATTACAGATCTTAGTGCATTGTCCTCATGGAAAAGCTTGGGAAAATACGGAACTAAGAAGATGAAATAGTCCCCTTTTATGCTCAAGTACCTTGTATATCTGATGGTTTCTATTCTCTTATTTCCATTTTTCAAATAAAGGCTTGTTGGGACCTGGAAGACTAAGGACATTTTCTGCAATTTCTGTTACTTGAGCCTGACTAAGGTGTGCTGCCTTCCTAGGTTGTGCATATAAGTGTATGTGTATAGCTGTGGTAAGGCAGGTAAAGAAGTCCTTGGAAGTGGCTTAAATCCCCACTGAACTCAGAAGACGCAAAGAAGGAGCAGGGAAGGAGAGGACTTTCCCATTTGCCTGGGACCCTGGAGAGAGGCTGCCCACTTTTTTTTTTTTTTAAGGTATTATTTATTTATTTGAGGGAGAGAGAGAGAGAACACAAGCAGAGGGAGCGGGAGAGGGAAATAGGGAGGGGGAGAGAGAAACAGACTCTTTGAGAGGGAGCACAGAGCTCCATGCGGGGCTCCAGGCAGGGCTCCATCCCACAACCCTGAAATCATGACTTGAGCCAAAGTCGAAGGCTTAACCAGTTGAGCCACCCAGGCTCCCCTGGCCCCACACTTCTTATCCAGATGTGGCTACAGCTGAGCGAGGTACTTTGCCCTCTGTTCTCACATTCCTGCGGCAAAGCCAGCCCCTTCTCTCTCCCCTCTTCAGAGAAACATTTACTTTCCAGCAGCGCCCCCTGTGGTCCCTCTGAGCCCACGACTGTTCTTATGCCCCTATGTGTGGGGCTAGAGCATTGGCTAGGACTCTGACTGGGGTGGCACAGGGAACCCCTGAGCATCTGTAGTGGGCTTGTGGGAGAAATGTGTTTTGGAGACAAGTATTTTTATGATGAGGAGCGGTTGTAGACAGACTGGGGCGACTGCCAGACATGTATTGATGAGGGCCTTGACAAAGCAAAATACAGGCAAGGATGGCTTTTGTGTGTTTTACCTCTAGTTAGCAGTTACGGTTAGTCACAGTAGGAGACAGGTGCTATTTAATTGGGATGGTGAGTACCTAGAGCGTTCCTTACATCACACATTTCTACCTTCTTCTAGTTCCTTCCTTCCTTACTCTTCTGTTCTTATTGGAATTGGATATTATTTAGACACTTTAGAAAAAGAAAAGCAAGCTTACAGTTTTAGATCCTTAATTGGGAAATGAATAGTAACTTTACTAAAATGGTAGTGCCATGGGCAAAAGTGCAATTTATCACACAATTGTCTTTAATCTTTTTATGTTTTAATCTTTTCATGGTAAAAATCGTGAAAGATTTTTAAAAGTTTTATTCTTCTTCCTATCAATACTAAAACCTGTTATGAAATTCTTTCCAGCTGAAGTGTCACCACTCTATTACATTATATCATAATCAGTTTAAGTGAGATTAATGAGGAAAACAAGGGCATTTTCTTACCTTCACACTACATAATAGATGTAATTGTCCTCTTTTTGCTAGGAACTCAACAGGAGAAAATATTTTCTCTCAATAATTTTTCTTTTGGAAAATCCTTATAATTTTATAATTGAATTCAATTTTAATTCAACTATGATTGAATTCAATTGAATAATTAAATATTTAAAGTCTAGATGTATATTATTCTATATGTTGTTGATGAAACGAATTTGTGTATTTCTATGGGCAGAGGTTGTAATGGATTTTGATGAATGAAGACTTTCATTCAGGAATTCGCCTAATTGATGATGGGTCTTCACTACAAATCTACCTCATGATTGAGTCATCAACCTCATTATACACACATTATCACTTAATAAAAATGTTCAGCATGTTGTGAAAATTATTTATGGAATTATTTATGGAATACCCCAACCAAAATTTGAAATAATTTTTACAAAGTGGTTTGAAGTAAAAATGAATTTATCCTGCACCTGTTTAATCATTGTCAAACCCTCTGGTCACAAAGTGCAGGGGCAAAGGACTCACATCTGCAGAGGCCTCCTGCACCTGGCATAGGGATGGTAATTGGTGCCCTTTCCTATTTGGTTACCATATTATCTAGATGACCAGGCCTTATTAGTTTTATTTTATAGGTAGCTGAGGCTGACATGATTTCTGTGACTTGATCATGATGACAAAGCTATATCATCCTATTGCTCAAGTGACATGGGTGGTGTCAACCCCAGACACAGAGTTGTTGCATTTCTCCCTATATAGAGAGAAAAGATGAGATTTTATCACGGTATTTCAAGACTCTGAAATAGGACCAAACTATTTTCTTTTCTTGATCGACTTATATTGAAAAAAAATCAATAGATCTGAGTTTCCTAAATTTCAAAAGTTGATAACTTTTTGAATTAGAATAGTTCTGAAATGGGAAGCAACAGAAGAGGGAGGGGAAGTGCCATCCATTGTCAAAGTGAGTAAAACATTCCAGAGCAGTGAGATTCAGCATTACTCCAAATGGAATTTATAAGAAATTGAAGAAATCTGGGATACTGGAAGATAGGTAGAAGGGCTTGCATGGGCAAGAATATGTTCATGTGAAGCAGAAAGAGGGCCAAGAGGAAGGGGCTGGGAGGCTGGGGATCCTGGAGGAGGCTGGAGGAAGCAAATGATGTGGAGGATACCTGGTGTTCTCCCAGAGGTGACAATGAGAGCTAGATGGATAGACAAGAACATTGAGGTGAAGAAGGTCCATTCAGCTCAGGAGAGAGAAGGTCCAGGAGATACTGAGGCATGATCAGGACATCTATTATCCTGGGGCATGACAGATGCAAACGAGTCTGGGTTTAGAGTAATAGTCCACCTGGATTCCTCACTCACTACTTCCCACCAACCCACCTCCAGTGCCCTTCTTGACTCCAGACCCAATTTTCTAAAGCCCATCCTCTCTGGTGCCCTGTTGCCCCAAATACACCTCACACCTTCCCCTTTCTTTATCTTCCCTTTTTTAGTTAATATGGCACATTTTCCTAAATATTCAGGCCAGAAACCTGAGTCTTAGAATGTCAATGCTATACTGAAATATTCAGGTCATTTTCCAATTCTCGCTCAAAACTATGCATCATTTCCCAATTTCACATGTCTTCCAGCTCCTAAGAATGCCCGTTTTGGGTATAGTTCCACAGTTGAATAATTTTTCTTCATAAGGAAGTGGATTCTGCCTCCAATGGTCTTCTCCCTTGCTTTCTACTCATAGGTCCTAGTGCAAAATTCTCAGCCCAAAAGGAAAGTGATTTTAACTTCTTCCCCTGGTTAGTGACTTTGTCAGTTCATGCTAATGTAACAAATACCACAGTCTGGTTGGCTTGTAAACAATAGACATTTATTTCTCACAGCTCTGGAGGCTGGAAATCTGAGATCAGTGTTCCAGCATGGTCAGGTTCTCTTCCAGGTCTCAGACTACTGACTTCTCAATATGTCTTCACATGGTAGAAAGAAAGGCAGGGCACTACACTAATCCCTTTCATGAAGTTTCCATGCCATGACCTAGTCACCTTTCAAGGGCTTCACCTCCAAATACCTTCAAATTGGGGTTTATGGTTTAACATGAATTTGGGGAGATACAAATATTTAGCCGATAGCAAATAGCCAATCACCCCTCACCTCTCCTGCAATTTCCCTTCTCCACCTAAAATCCTTGGGAGACAGTCATATCCTCATGCCTTCTATCTGAGCTAGCGTGAGTTCTTCTATTTCCTCTGTCAAGTGTGGCCTTGCCATAGCAGAAAGAAAGCATTTCCTCCTTGTTTTATATTCTATCCTTCCACTCGTGAAGCCTGATTCTGCACTAACCCCCATGTGGAGTGAGGAGAAAGGGATGTCTGCTGGGGCAAAGGATTCAGGGATTGTTTGAATTCCATTTCCTTTGCCTGGTATGTCTGCTATCTGCTGGTGCAGACAGGTGTGAAGCAATTATCTAAGTGAGTTAAGAAAACCAATTGCCTTTGCTTTCTTATTACTTCCATCACCAGGGGAGGCTCCTTCATCCCATCTCCAGACAGCTCACACTTCCCTTTATGTGGTAGACAAGATCTAAATCTGCTCTTTTGAGTGAAGGGGTACTAACAAAGCAAGGATTGGAGAGTTACTTTGAAATAAGTGGCAGAGCTGTGGACTTATTGCTTAGCCTTTTTCACTCTCCTGAAGAAAATGGGCTTTAATAATAATCTTCTCTCATATTTTAAAAAATATATATATATTCTCAGGAAAGAAAATCACTCATGGCATCCAACTTACCGAAGTACTCTCTAAAAGAAAGTTTTTTCAAATGTTCCTTTAATCTGGTTATATAAACTAGGTGTTAGGACATGAAGCAAGGTTCCCCTTATACAGGGAAGTATTTGATGTCCATGGGAAGAGGTCTATGAGTTCCCTGAGGGTAGGACTCTATTTTCTTATTCCTCACTGCATGTGCATTGACAGCATTTATCACTGCATGAATTCACGTGTGCATGTATGTCTGTATGCACGTATGTGCATATGCATGCTTGTACATATGTGTATAAGTGCATGCATACTCATCTACATTTTCAGGTAGTGACAAGTGATATTGAGAAAATAAGTCACAATGAGGTGCTTGAAAGTGTCTGGTAGAGGTTGGGTTGTGCTTCTTTTGAGGAGTAGGTCAGCAAAGACTGTCTGAGATACCCTTTGTTCTGAGAGAAGTGAGGGTAAGTAAGCAGATGTGTGGGGAGTAAGGACTGGGTAAAGAAGCCCTCAGTGGGTAAACGCCCTGCAGCATGGAGGTAAGGGGGCAGCTCAGGCCAGACATAGCCTTGCAGACCCAGTCAGGAACTTGGGCATTGTTTCTGTATTATAAGAAGCCATCAGAAAGGTTTGGACAGCATGTGATCTGATCAGATTCTCATTTGCCAGTATCATTCTGGCTGCCCTATATATGGACATAGTGGCAACCAGAGCCAGTTAGGGTGATTGCAGTTGTCTAGCCTGGGAATGCTGGTGGTTTGGACTGGGGGAGGCATAGTCTGGGTGTGACCTGGGACATTTGTTCCTGGTAGGGCTTAGGGCTGTGTCAGAGGTAGGGTTTGAGGGCTGGACAGCAATCAAGGAAGATTTTCAGGTCTGGTCTGGACCATTCTGGATGAGGGCAGGAGCACAGACACAAGTGTGAGGAACCTGGTGAAACAGCTAGTCAGGCTTGGTAACACATATCTTGTTTGTTACCTGTCAGCTTTTATTAAAGCAGCCAGAAGTCCTCTCCAGAGTTTGTATCCTTTGGATAAATACCTAGTTATGCAGTTGCTGGGTTGTAGGGTAACTCTATTTTTAACTTTTTGAGGAACTTCCATACTGCATTCCAGAGTGGCTGTGTCTGTTTACATTCCCATCAACATCGTAAGACAGTAGGGACAAACTTTTTCATGCCTTTTCTAACCAAAGAACCATGTTAAAGTGATTTTATGCCAGTGAAATCAGCTGGTCACAGCATCATGACCAAGTAGGACCATCTAATGACACAGAAATGAACATAAAACAAGAAGGTCTTGGCAAAGCAGTACCTATGCACTCAGGGTAGAGCTATGCCAGTTAAGGAATAGAGCCGTATTGAGGCACAGCTTTTGTCAGCAAGAAGAGACAGGAGAGTTGGAGAAAGAATCTGGGTTTCTAACACTATTCCCCGCACTGCAGAACTTCCACTGTCAGGAGAATCATATCCTGACCCTTCTCCAATGGGGAGTGTGACCCAAGAAGGTAGAGCCATTCACATTTGATTCCCTGATTCTTTCCAAAATCTGCTAACTCATTTTGGAGTATTTTATCCTTCTGGGTGGGAAAACCAGTTTTTAAGACTTGTGTACTCTTTACACATCTGTAAATCATGATACAAGCATCATGTTCTTTTGAGCTCATAAGATTTGGAAACTTTAAACAAAGCACAATAAAAACAAAGTCCTTTCTCTCTCAAAAATTGTGACCTTTCTCAGTGAAATCCCAGGATTGTTTAAAACTCATATTTGGAGACAAAAGCTAGAAATGAGCCCTTGGCTCTCAGTTCTCAGCTGTGTTTTTCCCACATGGAGGAAGGCCAACAGGAGATCAGGGTATGGAAAAGCCTGCAGCTTTGTGGACAGTCAGAGCACCACTGTGCACCTTTAGTCAGGCAGCACACAAAAGTGGGGATCTTCTAAAGTCTGTCTTTTTTTTTTTTTTAACTGTTTTTTGGGCAATGAGGCTCTACCATTCAGTCTAAGAGGTGGGCATGGAGAGATGATGCTGAACGCTCTGGAGCTTGACTTCTTGGTTCTCTGTGACCACCAGCTCACTTGCCTCTGGTGTACTTTGAATCTGTCCACATAAGGGCTCCCTGGGCTGCTTCTCTGTTGTTGCTGGGTCATCTGCGCACTCTTCCTGTTTCCATCTGGATTTGGAGACAGGTGTTCCCTCTGGTCAAGTGGTCATTAGGCACCTTCCTGCTTATTCCACACCTCTACATGGATACCCTGGGCTCTGCTTCCAGGCTGGTCCAGAGCATCTGCTGAGTAGCTCATTCCAGCCTATCCGCCAGTCATAGGCAGACCCCTGGACACTGGCATCATCCTTCTTCTCCTCCTCCTTCATGCCTAGTCAATGGCCAAATTCTGGGCAGGGTAGCTCCCTAGGCATGCTGCCAGTATAGTCCATGGCCCAGATCTCCCAGGGTTCTGCTCAGGGTTCTGTGTTCTATTCTAGACATCTTGAGGTTTTTAGTAATTTTTGAACCAGGGGCCCTGAATTTTCATTTTGCACTGGGTCCCCACATTGTATAGCCATCTGCCTACTGGGTCTGCCTGTGAAGTACCTGGACTACTTATCCACTTCCCCTATCTCTTCCTTACTACTGTACCCAAAGCAGTTTTTACCCTGTTGGTGGAAGTAACTGCTATTCTACTTTTGTCTCCTTGTGCACCCTGTATACACAATATTTTCAAAATGCCTATTTAAAAAACAGCTTTGCATTATATTAAGTATCACATCTAAGTGGGTAACCTGTTTTCGCCCTGCATGGACATGACTGCTCCTCACCTACCTGTGCCCTGGTGCTGGTACGTCCTAGGCAGAGCTCCTGCCCTCACCTTGCTCAGGCACCTCCTCAGCCCAGGACAGCCCTCTCCACTCTCACATACCTGCTCTGCTAACTCCTCTCTGTCCTGATCATGCTCCCAAGGCAAGGCTTCCAGACAAGTGCTTCTTCATGGCACTAATGACAGTTGCAGTTAAATAACTAATTGTACAGAGTTGTTTAATGTCTGTATATCTTGCTAGAACGCAAATTCAGTGAGGGTTTGGGTCATGATCATGGCTGAAAGAGAACCTAACACAGGATTTTGTATGCCCTAAATGCTAAGTAAATATGGATGGATAAATGTAAGGGAGGAAGGAAAGAAAGAAAGAAAGAAGGAAGGAAGCAAGGAAGGAACTCTTAAGGAACTAGCCTAGTTCTAGCAACGATGACTGGTATATTAGATCCCAGGACACTGGTGATTCCAAGGATACTGATAATTTTCTTGTCTTTCTGGGCCAAGGGAAGGAGGAATGCAGTCCTGTGGGCCCCCCTTTCTAGACTTCTCCCTGGTGTCTTCCCAAGCATCTTTCCATCTTCCCTGGGCTTCAGTTTACTCACCCAAGAAAGAAGAGGTTGAACCAGATGGTTTCTGAAGTCCTTTGTGGTGCTAGCATTTTATGCTTCTATTTTTGTCAAAGCCCCTCAGGAAATAAAACTGCAGTGTAAATAATGAAAATAAAAAAGAACATTCTATTTGAAAGTGCTGTAGGCAATTCCTTTTTTATATTCCTAAGAAATGATGCTATTTCCATCCACATGAAATTGGGCCATTCTGGCTTTCTACTTCACAAAGTCAATCTGGGTGACTTTTCTCTTTTAAGTTTCAAGTTTCACAATTTAAGTGACAAGGAGTCTGATATTTTTAATATGGTTAATTTTTCATTCCTTGCATGTAAATATTGCTTAAGTATGGTTTGGATTAAAATTTACAACCAGTGAGCAAAATATCAATGTTCAGTTTCCCAAACTCTATAGTAGACAAAGATGAAGGACAAGAGTTTACCGTTCTTTTTTTTATTTATTTAATTTTATTTTTTCACTGTTCCAAGATTCATTGTTTATGCACCACACCCAGTACTCCATGCAATACATGCCCTCCTTAATACCCACCACCAGGCTCACCCATCTCCCTTCTCCCTCCCCTCCAAAACCCTCAGTTTGTTTCTCAGAGTCCATGGTCTCTCATGCTTCATGTCCCCTTCCAATTTCCCCCAATTCTCTTTTCCTTTCCTTCTCCTAATGTACTCCGTGTTATGCCTTTTGCTCCACAAGTAAGTGAAACCATATGATGCTTGACTTATTTCACTCAGCATAATCTCTTCCAGTCCTGTCCATGTTGATACAATAGTTAGGTATTCATCCTTTCTGATGGAGATGTAATATTCTATTGTATATATGGACCATATCTTCTTTATCCATTCATCTGTTGAAGGGCATCTTGGCTCTTTCCACAGTTTGGCAATTATGGCCATTGCTGCTATGAACATTGGGGTACATATGGCCCTTCTGTTCACTGTATCTGTATCTTTAGGGTAAATACCCAGTAGTGAAATTGCAGAGTCTTAGGGTAGCACTATTTTTATTTTCTTAAGGAATCTCCACACTGTTTTCTAAAGTGGTTGCACCTACTTGCATTCCCACCAACAGTGTTAGAAGGTTCCCCTTTCTCCACATCCTCTCCTAACACTTCTTGTTTCTTGTCTTGTTAATTTTGGCCATTCTAACTGGCGTAAGGTGATATATGGTTTTGATTTGAATCTCCCTGATGGCTAGTGATGATGAACATTTTTTTGTGTCTGTTAGCCATTTGTATGTCTTCTTTAGAGAAATGTGTGCTCATGTCTTCTGCCCATTTTTTGACATGATTATCTGTTTTTTGAATGTTGAGTTTGAGAAGTTCTTTATAGATCTTGGATATCAGTCCTTTGAAGTGTTTACCATTCTTCTAACAATTTCTGGATGAAGATTATATCTGTGATTTTGTTAGTGAATTTTTCTTTTTAAAGACTAGATAAGTGTTGGAGAACAGTGTTATGAACATGGGTGTACAAATATCTGTTCTCGTCCCTGTTTTCAATTCTTTTGGGTATATACCCAGAAGTGGAATTTCTGAATTGTACAGCCTCAGCATGGTTTTAACTTGCACTATCCTATTGACTGATCACATTTGGCTTTTTTCATGTGCACATTTGCCATTTGTATTTCCTCTTTGTTAAAGTGTTCACATATTTGGCAAATTCTTGTGTATGCTGTATGTCTTCTTATTATTATTGAATTTTCAGAATTCTTTATATAGTCTAGATACAGGTTCTTTGTGGTATATACACTTTGCAAATATTTTCTCCTGTTTATGGCTTATCTGTTCATTCTTTTAAGGGTGTCTTTTGAAGAGGAGTGGTTTTAAATCTTGAGATTTTAAATTTTAATTAACCAAGTACTTTTTGTGAATTATGCTTTTGGTATTGTATCTAAGAAATCTTTGCTTAACTGTGTTTTCTATTACACATTTTACAGTTTTATGTTTTACATTTAGGTCTGCAATCCATTTTGAGTTAATTTTTAAATATGCTGTGAGGTATGAATCCAAGTTTATTTATTTATTTTTGTTTTGCATATGGATATACAATTATTCCAGCAGCATTTGTTGAAAATTCATGCTTTTTCTACTACATTTCTTTTGTGATTTTGTAAAAATTCAGTTGTACATATTTATGAGAGTTTATTTCCAAACTGTGATTTGCCTATCTTTTTGCCAATACCCTATTGTCTTGATTACTGTAGATTTATAGTGATTATTGAAAGAAGGTAGTGTTATTTCTCCATCTTTGTTTTTCTTTTTCAGCATTGTTTGGGCTATTTTAGGTTATTTGCATTTCCATATGAATTTTAAGATCAGTTTGTCAACTTCTACAAAAATACTACTGAGACTTTTATTGGGATTGCTTTGAATTGATAGAACAATTTGGAAAAAATTGACTTCTTAACACTTGAATTCTTCCAACCTTGGCTAAGGTATATCTCTCCTTTTATTTAGTCTTTTTTATTTCTCTCAGAAATATTGTGTAGTTTTCAGTGTACAAGTGTTTTATATCTTTTGCCAGGTTTATTGCAAAGTATTTCATATTTTTGATGCTATTATAGATGTTTCTTTAAATTTTAATTTCTGATTGCTTATTATTGATATATAGAAATATAGTAGAGTTATGTATATTGGTCTCAGATCCTGCAGCCTTATTAAACTTATTTATTAGTTCTAGTAGCCTTTTTGTATATTTCATCAAATTTATTATGTGTGTAATCCAATAAACACAATTTTACTTCTTTCCAATTTATATTCCTTTTCCTTCTTTTTCTTAACTGGTTGCATTGACCATTATCTCCAGTAAAATGTTGAATAGATGTGGTGGGAGAGGATCTCTTGTCTTGTTCCTGATATATATATATATATATATTATTAAAGATTTTATTTATTTATTTGACAGACAGAGATCACAAGTAGGCAGAGAGGCAGGCAGAGAGAGAGAGAGAGAGAGAGAGAGAGGAGGAGGAAGCAGTCTCCCTGCCGAGCAGAGAGCTCGATGCGGGGCTCGATCTCCAGGACCCTGGGATCATGACCTGAGCCGAAGGCAGAGGCCTTAACCCACTGAGCCACCAGGCGTCCCTGTCTTGTTCCTGATATTAATGGGGAATCACTTAGACTTTCACCATTATGTATGATATTGGCTGTATGTGTGTGTGTATATGTGTGTGTGTGTGTGTGTGTGTGTGTAGATGCTGTTTGTCAGTTTGAGGAATTTACCTTCTATTCATGATTTCCTGAGAGTTTTTATTAAGAAGGCATGTTGGATTTTTCATATGTTTCTTTTGTGTCTATTGAGATGATTCAATATATACTTTCAGTTTGTTAATGTAGTGAATTATATTGATTGATTTTCAATGTTTAACTCTTTTATCCTGGACAAATTTGAGTTGGTCATGATATATTTTCTTTTGAATATATTTTTTATTAGATTTATAAAACTTTGGATAAGAAATTTTACAACTATATTAATAAGATATATTGTTCCATAGTTTTCTTTTAATGTTTTTGTCTGGTTTTTGTATCTATGTAATTCTGGCCTAATCACATAAGTAGGGAAGTATTGTCTTTTATTCAATTTTTTGGAAGAGTTTGTGTAGAATTACTCTAATTCCATCCTTGCATGTTTGATAAAACTCACCAGTAAAGCCATCTGGGTCTGGGATTTTCCTTATGGAAATAATTTTTACTATGATTTCAATTTCTTTAATAGAGCTATTTGTATTACCCTTTTCTTCTTGAGTGAATTTTGACAATTTTTATCTTCAAAGAATTTGTTCACTTAATCTATAGTCACATTTATTTACATAAAATAGTTTATATTATTTTCCCATTATCCTTTCAATATCTGTATAATCTGTAGTGTTGTCACTCTCATTCCTGACATTGATCATTTCTGTCTTCTCTCTTTTCTTCCAGATTAGTTTGACTGAGTTCAACAATTTTATTGATATTCTGAAAGAAGCTACTTCTGATTTTACTGATTTCCTTTACTATTTTTCTTTTCTGGTTTCTTAATGCAGAACCTGAGGTCTTTGATTTGAAACTTTGACAATTTTAGTATTTTAGTGCTATAAATTCCCTCCTTAGGACTGCTTTACAGCCCAACAAATTCTGATGTATTTATTCAGTTTTCACTCAGTTCAAAGTATAATACTTTCTATTTCTCTTTTTCTTTCTTCTTTGGCACACAGGTTATTTAGAAATGTATTATTTAGTTAATAAATATTTGGGCATCTTCCAAAGATTTTCCTGTCATCGATATCTAATTTAATTTCATGTGGTAAAATAATATAATCTGTATTCTCTTATGGGAACCCATGAGGTCTCATGAGCTTTGGCTCTTCCAGGTTGACCATATCTCCTACCATTTTCTCCCTCCTCAGTCCAATCTTTTTATTGTGTTTTGAACATTCTAAACCCAAGGTCTTTGTCCCTGGGATTTTTGTCCATAATTCAGGCACATGCTTGACTCCTCAGTTTTCTCAGTGTTCACTTCAATGTCACCTTAGCAAAGAGGCATTTACCTCTCAAACCACGGTGGAGTCCCCACACCTTTCCTGCCCTGTTTTGATCCATACACTTTCCACCTCTTGCAATGCAGTAAAGCCACTGGGAACAGGGGTCCTGAAGTTATTGCTGTTAGGTGCCCAGGGTAGGAATGGTACCTGCTTACAGTAGATGTTTAATACATATTGAGTGAATGAATGAATACTGTCCACTGAGCCCCAGGGGTTGCTCCAGGTTCAGCTCAGACTGGCTCTTCTTTGTAAATGCACCCCTCTACCTTACACATTGAGTTTCCTTGACAACTGCAAAGAAAATGGCTTCCATTTTGTAGAATAATGAGAAATAGTCATGGTTTTTAAAGCAGCTTATTAAGAGCTCTCTTGTTTAATGAAAAACATTGTTTGGTTTTCAGAAGATCCAATTGTAATGCAGATCTGACAGTGCATGCAGCTGGTCTCTCTCTTTATCTAAAAGCCCATCTGGGTTCTTCTTAAGAAAACCTTATTCCAAATGGAATTCTTTAAAGTGGCAGCCTCTCTCTCTCTCTCTCTCTCTCCTCTCTCTCTCACTTTTAAAGCAAGTTTTTACATAGCTACATTGTGACTCAATACTTACTGGTCTAACTTTGCAAAATGCTTTGTAAATCAAGAGGCTTATAAATTTTAAAGAAGAGCATAAAATTCTGTAACCATCAATGTTATTTTAAATGTTGGAAATGGGGGTGCCTAGGTCACACAGTTGGTTAAGCATCTGACTCATGGCTTTAGTTCAGGTCAATTTCTCAGCTCAGGTAGAGATTTCGGGGTTACGGGATTGAGCCCCACGCTGGGCTCTGCAAATCAGCACTCAGTCTGCTTCAGATTCTCTCTCCCTCTCCCTCTCCCTCTGTCCCTACCCTTACTTGTGCTCTCTCGCTATCTCTTAAATAAATAAATAAATCTTAAAAACAAACAAACAAACAAACAAACAGATGTTGGAATCAAAATCCAAACCCAAATACACTGTTTGTGTAGTGATTAATGAAGGAGCATCTTGAATGGGCCTGGTGCTTTTTGTGTGTTTATTTTGATGCCAAAAGATTTTCTCTTCTAATCAGTAAGACAGGGTCAGAAATACTCCCATAGCTCGAAGATGGTAGAGATCACTTTACAGTCTTTCTTCCCTCACCAGTTTATCTCTCTATCATAACCTCCTGCGGCATTCTTTTAAGTCATCAATACACAAAAAATTTTAAAATAGAAGTCCAGACTGAGAATAAGGTCACATTACATTAAAAAACAAAAACACTTCTCCTACTGTCAAACTTTGTTGTACCATGGAGGAGAAAATATCACCCCAAATTGGCATCAGAATGGGGCTTGGCATCAGAATGGAGCTCACAGGGGCCTTGGCAGCAGACTGGAACTCATCAAAGCCCCTTGTCAGGCTGTTGTGAACCAAACTGCTGTTCACAGCTTGGCCTTTCATCTTCCTCCAAATCCTCTTCTTTGGCCTCACCTCCCATCTCAAAAGACTTTTGCATCTTTTTTAAAATTATTATTTTTTTAATTTTTAAAAATTTATTTATTTATTTGACCAGGAGAAAGAGATAGCCAGAGGGGGAACACAAGCAGAGGGAGCAGCAGAGGGAGAAGCAGGCTTCCCGCTGAGCAGGGAGCCCGATGCCGGGATCAATCCCAGGACCCTGGGATCATGACCTGAGCTGAAGGCAGACATTTAATGACTGAGCCACCCAGCTCCTCCTTGTGAAAGTTGGAGAATCCTCCCCATCCCCTGGGGAAGACACTCAGAGAAGGTCAGCTGTGTGGTCCAGCCCTTGGGCCCTGATCAGTGGGACCACTGAGCCTAGCACTCTGGCCCTAAGATTTGAAATTGGATAGAACATGCAGGAGCAGAGGGGAATGGGAAACCTTTGAAGAGAAATAGGGGAAGCATGGGGATGCAGGCCTGCCTTGACCAGCCTTTGCTTCTTGAGGTATTTTTTATATAATTTGGTACTACTAGTTGTTACTTCCAAAGTGGGGCTAGGGAATGCTGCAATAGTTGAGAAGGGATATGCTCCTGATGATGACAAATGATGCTTCTCACATGACTCTGCTTTTAGCTCTATTACAAATGTAGGGGGAAATTGATGCTTGGAGGTCCTGCCTCACCTGGCATTATAGTAAGTGCCCAGCAGGTGCTGTTTCCATAAGTCCCCAGGCATCACGACCCATTGTTAGATGAGGGGGCTGGTGCTCACAGTGGACCAGTGGATGGGAACTTTTTCAAACATTTCATAGGCAACAGCAGAGCCGGGGTCTTCACAGCTCTCTCTGCCCCAAGTCCAAGTTCTTTCTGCCACACTGAGCCTCTTCCCATAGATGTTTTGGAAGACATGTTTTAGTGGAAAGTAATTAGCATGGATGTTCAGAACTTGGTGGTATTCCAATAAATATGACAGCAAATGTTGCTTATTCCTCAACCCAGAAAGCAGATGTGTGCATCAGCAGCGCTCGTGGTCCTGTGGGATCATTGATGGCTCAGAGCATCTTTATCCATTCTGCCAGTACATAATCAGCTTACAGTTAGTGTACAAGCAGTAAAGACTAAAGAACTCAATTAAGATACTGGAAAAAGCACAAAGAAATGTTACTTTAGGGCATATATTGATTTTTTTTTTCTTGAATAGGAAAATTTAAATGAATTGAAGTACATTACACAGTGTTATAAATCTTACAAGTGAAACACTCCCAAAGGCTATAGCCCTGTCGTTTGTGAAGTTCTTCTTCTAATACAAGCAGTGGTATATATGGAGAGCTGCTGCACAGAGCAGCAATGAGAGAATGCAGTGTTGGAGCCTTGTGGAGAGTTCAACAGTGAGGTTGTCCTTCCAGGCAGGGCTCTGCTTCCAGTGACCACCTTTCTCTCAGATCCAAAACACTTGACCTGGTTCTAATTTTGAAAAGATCTCCTTGAAGACCACAGGAAAGCAGAGAGACAGTTGTTGAAGAGATGAGACTGGTCCAGGTGGAGCATTAGCTGGAAGACCACGATGGTGAGATATAGGGAGCCAACTACCTTGTGATGAGTTAGTGGTGTGGACAAGGAAGGGGAAAGAAGAGAACATTAAAAGAGACTTCCGAGTTTGTGGCTTAAGAAACTGGGTCAATAACAGTGTCATTTACTGAGAAAGGAGAACTCTAATATTAGATGGATGACTTTTTTTAAAATTATTAAGTTATATTAGTCACCATCCAGTACATCATTAGTTTTTGATGTAGTGTTCCATGATTCATATGTGCCCTCCTCAGAACCCATCACCGGGCTAACCCATCCCTCCAGTCCCTTCCCCTCTAAAACCCTTGGTTAGATGGATGACTTTAAATGGCTTGAATATTCAGCCAAAAATAAGAATACAAGAATTTGTCCAAAACAGTTATTGTTACAGGCCAGTCCACTCTGAACAATGCCAATGTTCTCTGTAAATTACATAAAAGACCATGTCAGATAAGGGCTCTGTGCTAAGTGGAGCACAGCAGTCTGAGGTGATGGAAATGTGCTTAATTTAAACTCATTTAACCCAGAACGAAGTTTTTCCTAGGCACCAGTAATTTGATGGATGGTGGTGTTGTCTTGCATTAGGTTAAAGTGCAGTCACCCCCAGAATAAAATGAAAGGAAGCACCTCAATGATTAACAAGCTGGAAATCAACCCCCTGTGCAATATTTCCCATCTTCTTCCCAGTGCCATAGAAATGGCCTGCTCTGTTCTCTTTCTCAATACATGAACTGCCTGAAAAAGTTATTTTCAGGCTATATAATCTGAAAAGAACTAGCAATTGAAAAGACAAAACTAATGAAATAGGTATTTGTGCTGAGGACAAATAATGCATTTATGTTTTCATTGATCATCCAAAATATACCCTTCCATGTGGAACTTCAAGGTAAAACTGGCATTTAAGAAGGATGTAGACATTTCAACAAGAATAAAGTCTTAAGACCATATTATTTATAAATGCATTTCTTACACCATCGCTTGGAAGTGAGGATATATATTTAAATGTGTGCCTGCGTATATTTTCCTTTTAAGTTCCTGGCTCTATAGCACACTTCCTTTTATGTAACATTCAGAGTGATAGTGGTGATGGATGCACTTTTCAGCATTTGCACACATTTATTTACTGGGAATTTCTTAAGTCATGGTTCCTTAGGTTTAGACCAGCAGGCATATTAATGTCAAGGGTGTTCGTGGCTATACTCCTGCTATTTACTGAAATACCTCCAACTCATTTGAAGGTGTTACCTAAACAGAATGAAGAAGAACCATGTATAAAAATTCACCTCTAAATTTCCAGTTCCAGAATTCACTGTTGCTTGAACACTCACATATAGTCCCCCAGAGCTTCCTCTAATCCGAGTGTGGTTTCCTCATCCCTGTTGGGTGAATGAGCTGTGTGCCTTCCACATGGTAGGGCAGAGGGTTCTTATCCAAAACTTACATGTCTCAAGGGTGCAAACACACCAGAGGACAGAACTACCCAAATCTGCTGAACTTCTGTTCATGGAATTTCTTGGAGGATCACAGAAACTTGGATACCCTGGTACTAAAGTGTGTGCAAGGCCTGGCTTGTGAAATCTGATCACTAAATTTTCAGAATTTTTGTCACCCAGTTATTAAACATAGTTGTCATTAAAAATTAAATTATGTTAACTTATAATTAAGTATACTAAAACAAAAGTAATATTCAAAATACATCTCTTTCTAATGAGTTTACTACATTTTGCTCTTATTCATGTCCTTGAAGTTATTTCCATTTGTTTGATCTGTATGGTAGAAATATTAACATAAGTACGCTGCAGTGATCACTCCCAGCTCCATGTTTGGTGGCATCACATTTGTGCTTGTAATTAGTCATGGTGGGAGTATTAACACCACTTATTTTTACCAGCACTCTTAGTGTGTAAGGAGAATATTTTCTCCCTTGAAAATCTTTTTTTTTAAGATTATTTATTTATTTATTTGACAGACAGAGATCACAGGTAGGCAGAGAGGCAGCCAGAGAGAGAGGAAAGGAAGCAGGCTCCCTCCTGAGCAGAGAGCCTGATGTGGGGCTTGAACCCAGAACTCTGGGATCATGACCTGAGCCAAAGGCAGAGCTTTAACCCACTGAGCTGCCCAGGCTCCCCTCCCTTGAAAATCTTGGTGTATAAATCCTTATGCACTAAAAATCATGCTTTATCACTTTAGAGTGCAGTACTATCTAACTATCTAATTTCCAATATTGAAAACATCTACCATTTGTTGAGTGCCTGCTTTGCTCCAGGCTCTGGATCAGGCACTGATACATGTCATCTCATTTTTTACATGTTAGATTGGTAACCTGGATCCCTTATTTAGATATAATAGATCCCTTCTATCCATCTACTTGCTATAAAATTCTTTTTAATTCTCTGCTTCTTTTAGACTTAACCCTCAATCTGTATGTTAAAATGCAACTAAGCTAAAGGTCCAGAAATGGTGGTGGCCTTGTGATTCCTGGTGTACCTCCCTGGATGTTGCAGTCACACCATGCTGTATTTCTCCAGGGACAGTAGAGGAGATCTCACAGAAAACAGCTTAGAAATGAGTGGTAGGGAAGGAGATTCAGCCTCAAGCAGTGAGGGTCAAGGGGAGGCTGACCTTGAGAGACCTTCACATGTGTTGAAATTGGTATGGACCCCACCATCTCTAGAACAAGGTGGTTGAAGCTACTAAGTCAATACTTCAAACAGTTGCCCACATTTTGTCTGTGTTTCTGGTATTTAAATATGACAGCAGTAGCCCCAATCTTGAATCAGCATGGAGATGAGGGAAATGTGTGGAATTCTAAATTGTTTTTTTAAACTAAAAATGGTAGGTACTGTCAATGCACTTAGAGCATGAAGAATGGCTGCTCTGAGTATGACCACTCAACCAAGAGCCACATGTGATTCCTTCTCAACACCAAATGTGTATGTGGGGCTGGGTGGGGTGTAACTGCAGTACTTTCTATGGATTCTGTGTAATGCGGAATTGGCCGTTAGGCAATTCTGTGTGAGCTTCCCTATGGAGGAGGTGTCGCCAGCACTTGCTGATATTCACATGCAGGAATGGGAGGTATTGTCCATTTACTTCCACTTTAATTAATACTGAAAGAAAGAAGGAGCTCTCCTGTTAATTGGTGTATATTAGCATCAGATCTAAGATGGCAGCGTGTTTTCTGGGGGGATCTAGTTGTTAGGACAACACCATTAGACATGGTTTCTAAACCAGCCGTGCTCCAAAGTGGCTGGTTTTCCATAAGAAGAATCTAGTTTGGAGATCATATTATCCAATAGGAAATAAATCATAGCTCATAAGTCATAAGACTGAAGATAAAAGGAGCGTAAGCTGAATGGATAAAGATGTGGTCCATATACACTATGGAGTATTATGCCTCCATCAGAAAGGACGAATACCCGACTTTTGTAGCAACATGGATGGGACTGGAAGAGATTATGCTGAGTGAAATAAGTCAAGCAGAGAGAGTCAATTATCATATGGTTTCACTTATTTGTGGAGCATAACAAATAACACGGAGGACATGGGGAGATGGAGAGGAGAAGGGAGTTGAGGGAAATTGGGGGGGAGATAAACCATGAGAGACTATGGACTCTGAAAAACAACCTGAGGGTTTTGAA
>PISX010025833.1:0-25534 GCA_004024625.1 Mellivora capensis | reverse complement strand
GATATCAACCTTTTGTCTGTACTGTCATTTGCAAATATCTTCTCCCATTCCGTGGGTTGCCTCTTTGTTTTGTTGACTGTTTCCTTTGCTGTGCAGAAGCTTTTGATCTTGATGAAGTCCCAAAAGTTCATTTTCGCTTTTGTTTCCTTTGCCTTTGGAGACATATCTTGAAAGAAGTTGCTGTGGCTGATATTGAAGAGGTTACTGCCTATGTTCTCCTCTAGGATTCTGATGGATTCCTGTCTCACGTTGAGGTCTTTTATCCATTTCGAGTTTATCTTTGTGTACAGTGTAAGAGAATGGTTGAATTTCATTCTTCTACATATAGCTGTCCAATTTTCCCAGCACCATTTATTGAAGAGACTGTCTTTTTTCCACCGTATATTTTTTCCTGCTTTGTTGAAGATTATTTGACCATAGAGTTGAGGGTCCGTATGGGGGCTCTCTATTCCACTGGTCAATGTGTCTGTTTTGATGCCAGTACCATATCCTGACTTTAATGATGGGTGAATAAGACCTTCCCTGTTGTCTTGTAATGCTTTCTTTATTAACTTCCATTTTATATATCATGAACCTCTAAGGTGCTCTTCTGTTTCAGTAATCTATCTGTATATTTTTTTAGTAGTGCTGTTTTGACTTTTTTATTATTGTTTATTCTATGCTTTTCCTTTTTGGGAGGTGCTGGTGGTAATCCGGCAACTTCATTTTCCTTTTTCAGTATTTTTCTTTGCTTTTTTCACCTGTGGATTTTTCTCCATACTCTAGGATTATTTTGATAAATTGCAAAGAAAACTCTTAGATTTTAGCTTTGGATTTTGGCAGAAGTCCTCAAATCATTACAAAATTAAGTCTTCTCATCCAAAAATAGAGTCAGTTTCTCCATTTATTTAAGTTTTAGCATCATATGTACATATAGGTCTTACATAATTTTGATATAATGTTATTTCTACATATGTTATGGGGTTTTTTATATTATGAAGGGTCTGATTCCTTATATTTTAAGTTATTTGTGATATATGTAAAAAACAAATGCATTTTTAGACATTTGGTTAATATCTTTTCATTTCACTATCTCTCCATGCTTTATTTTGGATGATTTGTATATTCTGCAAGTAATTATAATTTTTCTTCTTTCTTAATTATTTATATAAGTTTCACAAATTAACGTATTGGCCATATCTTCCAGAATACTCTTAATTAATCGCGATGCTAGTGTGCTCATTATTCATGGACCTGATTTCAGTAGTAATTGGTCTAGTTTATACTATTACATATGCCTGTTGTTTTGAGGTGAATATTCTTTATAGTTTTGAGAAATGTCCTTCCAGTCCTCTTATTAAAAATTTTTTAATTTATTTATTTTTAGTAATCTCTACACCCAGTGTGGGACTTGAACTCATGACCCCTGAGATCCGGAATGACATGCTCTACCAACTGAGCCAGCCAGGCGCCCCCCTTTTGTATTTTTTTAAAGAACGAATGGACATAGAACTTTATTGAATGCCTTTTCAATATTTACTATTTTTTATCTGACATTAATATAACAGGCTATATGTATTTATAGCTACACATAGATCTTATTAAACTATGATAATATTTGGTTGTAGTGAATTATTAGTCTACTACATTTTTTATTTTAATTTTCCAGCTTTTTGTGGGACTTTTTTAGGAGCTTTTGAGCTATCAGTTAATTTTGATCAATAGTTATATTTGTGTGAGAGAGAGAGGAGGGAGAGAAGGATGGAAAGAATGATGTGTCAGGAGTTTTTAACATTATTCTGGCTTCATGAAATGAATTATCCTTCTATATTTTTCTATCTCTAAGAGAAGTTTATGGGGAAACAGGAATTCCCTCATTAAGGATTTGAAAGAATTCACCTAAAAACATTTAGGTCCCCAAATTGTGTTGGGAGGTGATGCTTGGATACCATTTTTAAGAGCTTCGGGGCAATTGAACCATTTAGGACTTCTCCACATTGTGATAAAAGTTTCTGAGATCAGAAAGATCTAAGAAGGCATTTCAGAAAGCAAAAAAGGGAGCAACTTAGCCCTCTCCATATGCTTTGTCTCTCCTGAGGCATGTTTCCAGCTTGGAGAACTGACATCCTCCCCTGCCCTTGGTCTGGTCTGGGCAAGGACCCAGAGGCCTTGTCGGGAGGAGACTGACCACAGGAACTCAGCTACCAGGATTTGCACAAAGACTCCTACACCCAGCAGCTGAGTGCGTGGCTGTAGGATAGCCACAATTAAATTCAGTGGTCTCACCTATGCGGCCCCAAACAATGGGAATGGACCTGATGTGGGGGTGGCCCTGCTCCTCTCCACTGGGCCATCACTGATAATGCAGATTCCAGTTGCTGCCCTTGCCAGAACTCTGGTCTTTATCCTCTTCCTCCCCGACCCCCCGCAAGTCTAAGTTTCTGTCCTTCAGCGTCACCCCCCTGGTCCGGGTCCCTCCCCCTGAGCATTCTCAGCTAACTTGTCTGATGTCATCATCTCTTCGCTTAGACACAGCTCTTCCTAGAAGCCTTTCCTGATTCTCAAAGTCAGGTTCGAATCTGTGCTTATGCTCTAGGTGTTACACTCTATTCCCTGTGTTGTGCTGCTTCCAATCAGCTCCTTTCTCTGTGTCCCTTTCTAGATGGAAAGCCCAATGAGGGAGCAGGAGACACATCCACGGGCATTCATCCTGATGTCCTTGGTGCCTGGTGGAGTGCAGAGCCCAAGGTAGGAATTTGATGAGTATTCATTGAATGAACGAGCAAGTCGACAGATGCACACATGATGTTCCTCTCCAGTTAGGAGCACACTGGGTGTCAGATCTTTTGGAAACACCAGCAAGTGACCTCTCAGAACCCAGAGGAGAGAAGAGCAGACTGCCCCCTGGTCAGTGTCACAGGCAGACTGCTCTCCATTCGCTCTCCTTCCCATCTGGGATTCATCAGCCCAAAGAGAATTCTTTTGTTTTCTTACCTGAAAAACTGTTAAAACTGTCTGCTGCCACGAGGAGGCTAATTCCAGTCTTGCTCCAGTGTGCCATGGGTGTGACATCGAGGCCTTCCGTAAGGAGGCCTGGGGCGGCTGGACTCTCGGCCCCACGCTGCTGGCCCCGCACGGTCTCATCCACTCTCCCACTGTGTCACCCAGACATTTGCGTGGGACATTGCGTGGGGCGGTCTGAACGGGCTTGCAAGAACTGATGGTCGCCGTGTTGGCAGACTGGCCTCTATTATTAATGCTGCTTTTCACCTGTTACTAGTTTTTAGATGTGCCTTGAGGTGGAAAGTTGACAGCAGCACCATATTTCCAGGCTCTGCAGAACTTAGCAGCAGTCCTGTACCCCCGGAGTCCTGGAATTCCTCCCAACCTATAAAAATGCCGGAAAGGGGGGTAGCTGGTGGTGGTAGTAGTAGCAGTGGGAGTAACAGTGAGGGTAATCGTAATGGTGGTAAGTAGTAGGGCCGCGGTCGTAGCGAGAGCAGTAGCACTGATTGTATTCTCAAGGCAGAGAGCTGGATGGAATGAAATGTCTCATCTGCTACTTTTCATGTGTGGGCCCCCAAGGGGCCAGCGCACAATAGCCGGAAGCAATCAGCTGCAAAAAAACAATTTCTTTAAAATCTTGTCCCTTATCTTTAAAACCCATTCAGATTTACTTGCTGCTTCCTAACATGCCAGTGTCCTCCCTTCCTCCTGCTCTCCCCCCAGAATAAAAACCGTGAGCTATAAATAAGCTCCCGGAACATGGGTCAGGTTCATCCTGGGAGTTCATCTGGGGATTTAAGAACCCCCTGCCTCACCCCCTCACCTCTGGAGGGCCTACACGGTCCTGGGCAGTTTCTTTGCTGCTCCACATGGAATGAAATGAAACACAAACCACAGAAGTTCCATGTCAATAAGGAAAACGGTGGACGGGATTGAAAAAGTACCCAACCAACCAACAAAAGACCAGATTGAAACCGATTTTTGTTGTTGTTTTTGTTGTTTAAGGGAAAAGGAGCAGGATATAAGCTGGAGATGTCAGCATTCAAGGCTTGCAGCTGGACCTCCCAGTATCTCCCCGTAATTCCAGAACGGCTGGGAATCTTGTTCTAACAGCATTGCAGTCTGTCCGTGGTCCATCACAGTTGATCATACTCTCATTCAGTTATGCTTGGCACGTGCTCTCAGTCTGGAAACTCTGCCAGATACCGTCTCCAATTGCAGCTTGGCTTTAAAGAGCCTCTAAAGAGGTTTGATCAGTGTTTGATTGGTATTTTATCATCAGTTCAGGGGTGAACATCGCTTGAGCCTCCTTAGATGGTGTGCAGTATAATGTTTCCATGAGATAGGACTAGCTCTCCAGGCGCCATGTTTGGAGGCAGAGCTCTGGGAAAGGCACTAATTATTTTTGGCACTAGACCTGATTTCTTAGCTGGGAATATAATAATCAGACTGTACCATAACTTTCTGGTGGCTGCCCTGATTCTGTGTTGACTCATGCCTTCCTGCCAGTGTTTGAAGGGTACCAGCCGGAGCCCGGGAAAAGATGCTTGGTCCCTCTCTTTCTGTTGGTTTGCTTTGGGTTCTGTTTTATTGCTTTTAAAAAATTGTTTCTAGAGAACGACCCTTATTTGAACAAATAGCTCAGGTTGTTACTGGTCCAATAAGAGAATAGGACCATGTAATCTCTAGGGTGCCTTCCAGTGTTTGTGTTTTGGGAGTTTGAAATTTTCTGTCAAATTGTCTGAGAGGCCGAGATGCTTCTTGGCCCTGTGTGGAAAAAGAGATCCTTAAAGTATTTTACGGCCTGAAGATTTCAGTGAACTGGAAGAATGTCATCAATCAGTACCCAGACTAGACGGGATTGAAACGTCCACCCCCTTCAGACCAAGAAAGAACCAAACTAAGCCCATGAGGATTGATGGAGATTGAAAGAAAGCATGCCAGAAGTAAATAGTGAGTGGTAATAAACAGAACAACACAAACAAAATATGGGACAGAAGGAAACTTCTGGGAAGCGATAGATTTGTTTATGGCACTGATTGTGATGATAGCTTCACGGGGTATACTTATCTCCAAACACATCAGGTTGTAGACATGAAGTACCTACAGCTTTTTGTATGTTGATCATACCTCAGTAAAACAGTTTTTTAAAAATACAAAAGGTAAATGGTCCCACCAGCTGATTCGGTGGGACCTCGGGGACTTTCCCTGGAGAATATAAAAATGTTTCTCGTGGACTCTGATGGGCATTAAGTGCACCGGCTCAGTTCTCAGGATTCCTTTCTCTGCAACATAAACCGTGTGCCTTGGACAGGCAAGGCTGACTCCCTGGTACATTTCACTGGTGGTCAGATTTTTTACAGCTCCAAGGCTTGATTGGAAACACAGCTCCAAGCCTCTGACATAATTTGGAGGAAGGCAGAAGCCAGGTAGCGTCTGAAGAAGATGGCAGGGGACCTGGCATGTTTGGGACTGCAGAGGAAGGGTACCAGTTGTCTCCCAGTAATTATGCTTGATGAGAAATGCATGGTCCCCTGGGGGAGATGACCCCATAGTCCATTTCCACGCAACAAGAGCAACGAGTAACAAAGGCCTGTATTCAGAATGTGAGAGCTGAAAGGGAACTCAGCGTTTACCTCATTCAACCCCTCATTCCGAAAGCGAAGAGCACCAAGACCCAACAGGACTGGGTATGCATTTGGTTCAGCTCCCACAGCTAATTAACGGCCCAGCCAGGTGTGGGAACTTGGTCTCCCAAAGTCAGGAAGGCCTTCATTCAAAACCGGGCTGGGTTCTCTCCGCAGTTATGTTTCCCTCTGTAATGGACCCAGTCTACCCTAAGCCTCAGGTTCCAAATCTATAGAAAACAGGAGCGATCCCCTGCTTCTCAGGGGTCCTGAGCAGACTAAACTCACATACGGCGCCTTCTCCGCTGCGAGGGCACCTGCTATGTCGCGGCCCTCCCGTTTTCTTACCCCAGGTTTCATAGCTTTAATGGAAGCGCCAGGAAGTCAGTGATTTCCTTTTCTCAGACGTGCTCTGGCTGCAGTCTGGTGTTGCATAAGCCGCTGGATCAGGACACCGGTCCCCCGGGAGCTGGCGCTCTGCGACCAGACACGCCGGCGCGGGGTGGGCGTTCCGTCCAGCAGGGGGCAGCAGAGCTCGGCCGGGCGCTCCTGCGCGGCGTGGCCGGCGAACAGCGAGCCTTTGTGTGCCCTTCGGGAAGGGCCTGACCAGCCGCCCCGGCCGCCCGTGCTTCTGCAGCGGAAGCGTTTTTCCTGTCTCCTTGCAGGGAGGACACCGTGTTTTGGCCACTCATAGGTGCCCGGGCTGCACCGGCCTGGGCACCCGACCTGCAGTGTCACAGCCGCTCCCGATGGAGAGGTGACGACCGGTAACAGACAAAGGCTCTTTCTAAAAAAGAGAAGGAGGAGGCGGCATTTCATTTTACTGTGTCTGTCCCATATATTAGACATTCACTAAGTGTCCCAGATGAGTTAGGCATTTTTATAAACGCAGGGCAACAGGAAACAATAAAGAGGAGGACAGGGATTTTTCTTGGTTTTCGAGATGGTAAACATTCTTTTTTCCTCCTCCGAGCAACTAATTTGGAAGGAGGTGGGGCTGGTGAGCGATGGGAATCCCAGGCTCTATCCCAGACCTGCTCTGTCAGAATCCCTAGCGTCATAAATTCCCCCACGTGAGTTTTGTGCCATTTCAAGTAAGAATGGAGGCTCAGAGAACAGGAAGTAGCTGCCTTCAAATATTTAGAGGGCCAATACTTGAAAAAGAGGGTCTATTTGTTTTGCTTTGCTCTGAAAGGCAGGTTTGGGTTTAATTAATGCAAACCACAAGAGAAGGAGGTTTGCAAATCCTTAACAACAAGGGATTTGGAATTGAACCTCATCTCAAACCTCACTATCTCCCTACTTAGTCTTTAGCTGGGGAAGTCCAGCTAAACCATTTCTCTCATGTCCTTATCTATAAAAAGGGGGATCTTGCTCTCTAAACAGCTAAAACTTATTTTAATTCATAGAGATAATGATTCTGAAAGTGATCTGTGCTTTTTAAACTATGGTAGAAATGTCAGTCCGGACTCTCCCCAGCTGCAGTAGCCCGACATGGAGCGTGTTGCCTTGTGAGGTGGGTGCCCGTCCTCACGACCCGGGGGACAGAGTGAACAGGTGTGTGCAAGTATTTGTAGGGCTCTCAAGAAATTCCTTATGGCCAGGGCATGCGGTGCACATGGGGAGAGTGGCGGGGGGAGGTGATGTGAAGCTGGATGGCAGCACCCATGGCAAAATTAGGACTAGAACCCAGAAGTTGGCTCCTTTCATGTTTATTGTGTAGCGAGGAAGAGCAGCGTCTCCCAATTCCCCTCTCCTCCAGCTCTCGGCTCCTGAGAACTCCTATTAGGTGGCCTCTGGTCTGTTGGGAGCCTTACCACCAATCCAAATCCTTCGAGTTTCAGGAAAAAGCGGTCCGTTTACTGTTTCTTGCTGCCTCTGCATCCACACAATTAGCAGCAAGTGGAAACAAGGCGGAGAAGAGCCAGCCCGTGACTTGGTTGTGACCAGGGCGGCCCAAGCCTGCGTTTGTCTTGTCTGCACTGTGCTATTAAGTGGGAAGGAAATGTCTCTTCTGGAAGGCATGTACCAGGCCCTCAGCCTGGGGGTCCTCCCCTAGAGGGCGGCAGAGGGCACTGGAGTGAGGAGAAGCGGCTGGGGACTGGGCTCCGTACCTGGTATGCGGTGGGCCCTCCAGGAGGGCTTGTGCAGTAACCGAGTGGAAGGGTGACCCAAGAGCAGAAACTCAGCCGGCGGCTCGCTTCCATCCCTGTGCCCTTCCACCTACACGCCCGAGACAGAGACAGAACTTCCGCTTGCTTGGACTAGGTTGGGCCTCCTTTGGGCCTTCGACCTGACTTGAAGAACATCTCTCCAACACTGAGGTGAGGGGAAAAGGGCATCATCCAGAGACTCCTGGTCTGTCACCTTCTGAGAACGCTCATTAGCCCCACAAATGTGACATTTTCCTCTTGTTGCCGTCTTCTGCTCTTGGACACACGCATCAGGCTTAACCTCACAGGGACTCTGTGTTTGTCCTCTCTGGTTTTTAAGTCACCTAGTACTTCGTCTCCCAAGGTGGATAGCTGGGAGGGCATAGGCGCCGGGAAGCACTGGGTTGGCCACTGAGGACGGAGTGGGAGCTCCAGCCATCTTTGGTTATCCTCTGGTCGAGACTATGTGATCAGCTGTTTTGAGGCCTGTTTGCCGGACTCCAACCATTTTTCCCCCAAATCAGAGCAAACCTTCCCCTCGCCCCTTCCCTCCACACCTCTTCCCTTCTCTCCTCTCTCCTCCAGCCCCTCTGCATTGAGTCTTTGCTGTATCCAGGAATTCCTCCAGACGCTGTGTGTTCCAGGAACAGACAACGTCCAGTTCGTTTAAGGAAGGCAGGAATTCGGTACCATCTGTTTGTCACCATTTTTTGCCCTAAATAAATATTCAACAGTATTTTGGTCTTTTCCATTTGAGTTTCTACCTGAAAAACAGATGCCCATCCCTTCACATTGTTGACAGTTCCATGTGACTTTTGAATTTTTTCCTCTCTCTCCGATTTTCTCATTACTTTTTATTTTTTTTTAAGATTTTTATTTATTTATTTGACAGAGAGAGATCACAAGTAGGCAGAGCAGCAGACAGAGATAGAGGGGGGAAGCAGGCTCCCTGGTGAGCAGAGAGCCCGACGCGGAGCCTGATCCCAGGACCCTGAGATCATGACCTGAGCCAAAGGCAGAGGCTTAACCCACTGAGCCACCCAGGCGCTCCTATTTTTTTTTTTTTTTTTAAGCATGGTGTGATAAAGAGTGTGGGATTTAGAATCAGGATATCTGCTTATGAGTTCCGGCCTTGCCCCTGGCTAGCTGGCCAACCCCGAGGACACCACTCACTCTCTGTGGGCCTTGGTTTCCCCATCAGTAACTAGAGAACCTGCCAAACTCCCACGAGCTTGGTCTCTCATTCCTCTACCATGTCTTTCCATTTGCTTTCTCTAATGTTCTCTTCTTTTCCCTCCTCAAAACTGGCATTTTAGAAACTGTTGCCATTAAAATGAGTAGTTGCCTTTTAAAAATCTTCAAGTTGCTAAGCAGCATCTACCTCCGCGCCCCCCCCCCCTTTAATGCAGCCTCGTTGCCATAGTATCATCTGAGCATGGTAACAAGAAGCAAAGAGCAATCATTTTTTGCTAAATAGGGTTGGGCAGACGGATAAACACGCTAAAATGTTTCTTTACAACCCATCTGGAAACAGTGGGGAAACTGCTTCATAGTACGCCCCTCGGATTCTTTCATCAGCCGCTACCTGGATTTCGCGTTCGCTTACAGCTCTTTGGCACACCTGTGGCTCCCCGGATGTCGCAGAAGCCCCTGGCACAGCACTTCCTACAGAAGTGTCGGGGCGGTGGGGGTGGGGGGGGGCTGCCGCTGCTACTCCCTTATTTGTAGCTACGTAGGGCTAAATGCAGACTCGGATCCTTCTCAGATGGTTACTAAATACAGACCATGAAGCGTGAATCATGTTTGCGACTCAAGGTACCGATGTCGTAGCAGGTTTGGAGAAGATAGAGCAACGTCATCAGAGTGACATCAAAGGGTGCTCTTAAAAAATCGAAAAGATTAGCAAAGCTAGAAAATAAAGGACTGACTTGAAATCTAACATGTGCCTAAGAAATATAAATCCTGGATTCCTGTTCTCCCAGGTGAAGCTCACAAGGTCAGGCACTTGATTACTAAGGATGTAAACGGAAGCCCAGCCAGAAGGGGCTTTTCCCCTTTGGCCCATGAAGTCCTGGATGGTCAAATTTCCATAAGCAGGATACACAGGTGCAGCTTGATTGGTGGTTAAGATACTGAGATATGTCCGAAGTGGTTGGTGTTTGCCCTAGCTCCCAGAGCGTCCTTCCACTGTCCAGTCTCCTGTGCTCCTGTTCCGGGACTCTTCTCTCCTCCCCCCATCCAGGATCTCAGGGGTTAAGTCTGGCACACAAGGGTCTCCAGGAACAGAGGCCGGGGCCTGTTCTGATTGGTCAGTGTCCGTATTATACTTGTTAACTATTTGGAGTATCAGCTCTTAAGGCTTTCCTTCAGACTTTTTTCTAAATAATAAAATCGGCATTTTCCTGAGAAAGCAAAATGTACTCTTCAAGAGTAAGCCATCCCGGAAACATGCTGCCCTCTAAGAAACACAGGCGTGTGCTCAGCCTTCTTTGGGGAAGACATCGCTTTTGAACTTGGGTCACAGGAACGAGGCGAACAAGCACCATTGCCTGCACTCTCATGCTTGGCGGCCCAATGACAAGGACACACAGTTGTCAGGCAGCTGGTGAAAATAGGAAGCACACTGCGTGTGTCTTCACTGCCTGAGCTGGTCCCTACATCTTAAACACATATGGCTCAGAAACACTTAGAGAGGGCCTTTCACGCAAAGACAGGCTTGTCGCTTCAAAGAAATCCGTTTCTCCCTCAAAATGGAACACTTCCTTCCATTGGGCTGTAGGAACTTTCTTATTCTGCATGTGATAGCTTCCACTCTTCCTAAATCTCACCAGAAGCCCCTTCAGAGTTAGTAACACATCTTCGTAGAAGAGTCTTGGGGCCCAGGAAGGAAGCAGAAGAGATTTTCCAGTCCTTGCTTCAGTCATGAGGGAACCACAGACATCACAGATGGATGGTATCCATCCAGAGCCTCTCAGAAAGAACTTCCGCCATGTCACTCAGTTACTTAACTCAGAGCTTGCTGACCCTTGCTCTAAGAAAGTTCTCTGGGATGCGTAAGGAATGTGTTGTTGGAGCCTGTTTTTCCTCTGTTAGGAGTCCAACAGAAGCAGAAGTTAGCTGTCAGAATGACCTGTATGCTGGTCCTTCCGAGCCCCAGCTTTCTCGGCTCTCCCAACTCCTTCCTTTGTCTGGCATCCTTGGCCAAGTGAGAAAGGTTCCCCACTCCATGTAGGAGCAGTGACTGCCACATGGCCCTTTTCATAGCAACTCTCAGATCCCTTGTATATGACTGTGTCTCTGACTACTTAACAAAGGTGTGTTTTCCAAACAGACGCCTCCCTCTTTCTGGATTCTATAAACTTCAACACCATCCTTCTCTTAACCATTCCCGGAAAGCAGTTGGTCAGAGCCTCACAGGGCCTTGGCAGTTTTGCTGGCTACATTGTCTTGGGATTAAGTTCCAGTGGTATGCTAACAAGTGTTTTAGAACCAGCTGTCCGAGGGGAAAAAAAAAAGGCCCCAATTCATGTGGCATTTGCCAGTTTCGATGGTGTAAATACTCCCACCATGGCCAATTTTGAGCTGCTAACACGAAGTCCCTGAATGCAGAGTTAGGGAAATTTGTGCCCCTTCCTCCTTGCAAGCTGGCACATAGAGCCGGGCTCTAGCACGTCATGGAAGTCATCTCCTTTTCAGGGGAACATGACCATTGATCTTGCTTTCATGTCCCATTCTGTGTCTTGTTCCCATTTAACATCTAATTCTGTCCGACATACCAATCCTTTAATTCAGCGGTTTCCAAACTGTTTTCTGGCCAAGGATCTTTATGTTTCTATCAATAAATAAAGTACTTAAAAGCAATGCCAGCCTGAATGGGAGACTGGGAAGGGTTTTAGGTCCCCATACTATCCTCTAGCTATGGGGACCACTCCTTTTAGTGTTTTTGATGATTGGAAAAAGTATTATATGGAAAATATTACATAGTTTGTGACATATGATCATTTTCTTGAACTCTTTGGAATAGATTGAAATGAACAATGATTTTAGTCCACTTGGAACCACTTGTAAAGCCCATTGGTTTTGGCTAGGAGGGGCTCTCGGGAGCCCTATTAGTCAACATACTGATAATGACCTCATACGAGCTGTAGGACAGGCCATTGCAGTGGGAGCCCCTGCTCTACCAGGATACCTAATTTAAGTGTTTGTCTGCAGCTCTGAATGTTCTCTGGCTTCAGCTGTCTACCCAAAACTGAGAGCTATGAGTCACACCACTTAACTGGCTTGCGGATTTTCAGTCCTGCTTTTTTCTCAGTCAGTACGTTTTCTCTGTCTCTTGTTTTCTTTCTCACCAGGTTTTCTCACAAAATTATTTCATGTAATTTAGATATCCCTAAGAGATTCTTTTGTATATTTCCCTTCCAACAGAGTGATTCCATTTTTATTAATCTGTCCTACAACGTAGATCATAATTTCATGGGAATTTATCATTCGATCTTCATGGACTCATCATTCAAGCTGATGAACTCTTTTTATTTTGATGGGAGAAATAGATTTGGAATTGCCTGAGATTTCAGGGATTTATTTACAAAGGAAAAAAAAAGAAAACTCTGAATCAGGAAAGGAGGAAGAGAAATCCCAGGAAGGTTCTCTCTATCTGTAAACCCTATATGTCTAACAGTCTGACGTCTTGTAGGCTTGAGAGGTTCTTCTAGCTCCACTTCTTCCTGGCTATAGTCTTAGATCTGAGAGCAGCAGTGAATTGTAAGTGTGACACAGAAATGCTCCGAACTGTCTTCAGGCCAAGCGGTGGGAGGAAGTGGCAATCCGGTCACCCGTGATGCATGCAAGTACAAAAGCTTAAGCTTTCACAAAAAGCAAACAATGTGAAGTTCTGACGGCTAGATTTCAGACATTAAAGGTGGTGAGGGAATAAGACTAGGCGACATCCAATGTCACACCTTTAGGTTATCATTACTTCCATCAGTGAGTAAGATCTATCTTGTTGGTCCACAGAAATGGGGAAGACCAACCTGACCCACATCCCCATCTTCAGTAAATTACTGGACCTCTCCATTTAGACATCCTAATGGCTTCACCTTGAACAGACCCAAACAGAACAACTCAAATCCAGCTTCTAGACTGTGTTCAAGTAGCATCTCAGTAGTACCATTCACAAGGTCACCCAGATCCCACTTTCTTTCCCCTTCCTACTATCCACTGAGTTACCAACTTTCTTTTCAGTGGCTCACATTTCTGTCTCTTTCTTTCTAGTTCCAACATCACTGCTCTACTTTAAGCTATTCTAATTTTTGCCTGGTCTGAACTAATTTCTTTATTCATAAAACCCTCTCATAACTATCAGTTGAATGTCTTGGTTGCTATAGAATCTTCCTCCTAACTTGTCTGTCCCCAGTTAGTTGTGTTTTCTGTCTCCCATTTATGCTCCACACTCCCAATGAAAGTTCTTAAAAAAAAATTTTTTTTTTTTGTTTGAGAGAGGGAGAGAGGGAAAGACGGATAGGGAGATGGATAGAGAGAATCTCAAGTAGACTCCGTGCTGTGCACAGAGCCCCATGCAGGGCTTGATCTTATGACCCTGAGATCATGACCTGAGCTGAAATCGAGAGTTGGATACTTAACCAACTGAGCCACCCAGTCACCCCCTTCAATGAAAGTTCTTTTTTTTTAAATTTTTTTAAAATTTATTTATTTGTCAGAGAGAGAAGGAGAGCGAGCGAGCGAGCACAGGCAGACAGAGTGGCAGGCAGAGGCAGAGGGAGAAGCAGGCTCCCTGCCGAGCAAGGAGCCCGATGTGGGACTTGATCCCAGGACATTGGGATCATGACCTGAGCCGAAGGCAGCCGCTCAACCAACTGAGCCACCCAGGCGTCCCACCTTCAATGAAAGTTCTAAACAGAACATGGCTTGTGTCACTTTTGGAGGTCATCACATTGCACTTGCTGTGTTCTCCCATGTGGCATGTCACTGTCTTTCCCTCTGTGGTCACACACACTCATCAAGGCATCCTTCCATCTCGCTATGTCTGGAGTCTACTGGACTTTGCTTCCCAGCATCAGTCTTACCCAGACTTAGCCTTACCAAGTTTCTGGGTCAGTCTTACCAAGTCATTTCAGGATCACATCTCCACCAGCCAATGGGATATTATTAGTGTTTAGACCTTGTGCTGAATCACCTCTTTCCCCCTTCTGTGTTCTCCCAGAATCACATGGGCTATAAAATATGGAAACTATATTTCCCAGGAGCTTTTTCAGTTTAGATCGTACCAAAGGGAAAATTGCAAGTGAGATTTGGAAGTAGGAAAGAAGTTGACATCGTTTTTCCTGTGGCAACAGCAGGCAGCTTTGAAGGCCTTGACCATGACTTCCAGGAGGCCTTCTGTGGTCACCTGTTGTGCTGTTGCAGGCATCTGAAATCACTGACTAGAGTTCCCCACAACTCCTGCACGTCGTTCTTCCCTAAATTCTAGAAGCTGTTTTCACTGACCTTTGTTCCCCTCACCTCCCAAGGGTTTTGCAAGCCCTTAATACCCTGCATGGAAACTTTTCTTCCAGAAATATGTGGAGTAGTTTCTCTTTTCTTGATCAAACCTTGATGAATGCAGATCAAGTAGCCGATGATTTGGGAATGAGTTTAAGCCAAGCCACAGATTCCAGCTCACTGAGGTAAACCTTTCTGTTCCACCCACAGTTGCATGTGTCCATAGGATTCCACTCCTGTATCAGATACTGAACTGTATTCTGAATCTTCTGCAAGAAAATACAACCCTGCTGTAGATCCCAGCCCACTTGGCTAAGACCCTGGTACCTTTCTTAAACTTTGCTGGATGATCATCTCAAGGAACTCACTGTGGCCTCTTATCTACTCTACCTCTTGGACTTGTGCTCCAAACTAGACAACCTCTTGGGAACCTCAGGGCTGCCACACACCCAACTTTGATATTTGTTTCTGCCTGGAAACTTCTGCCTTCATTCTTTATTCACGTTTTGGCTCTAGCCAATGTTGGTTAACCAATGACTTCTTGCCCCAGCTCTCCAGGTGACAAATCATACAGCCAAGTCTACTGCCATGGCCTGGGTCCTACCTCATCCCTGTTTTGTTTCCTTCCTTCCACTGCTTATCTAGTTGTGAAGACCCAGTGTGCCCCTTAGTTGAGACTGTCGTGATTTTATTTTATTTTTTAAAAAAGATTTTATTTATTTATTTGACATAGAGAGAGAGAGATCACAAGTAGGCAGAGAGGCAGGTGGAGAGAGAAGGTGAAGCAGGCTCCCCGCCGAGCAGAGAGCCCGACGTGGGCCTCGATCCCAGGACCCTGAGGTCATGACCCAAGCCGAAGGCAGAGGCTTAACCCACTGAGCCGCCCAGGCGCCCCATGCCTGTCTTGATTTTAGTCTGAAGCGAATTATGTATTAAATGTTTGGAAATATGACATTTTTCTATCCCTGTCATTCTACTTCAAATCCTTGTTGTATCCAACTTCAAGTTAGGGTATAACTCACAAATACAAAAGGCAGTCTCGAGTATCATAATGAAGAGACGTTACATTTTTTAACATAGAAGCATAGACCAGTTAGTCTGGTCAGAACTACTCATGACATCTTCATACTGCTCAAGTCCCCTGCCCTTTTTTCCCTACCTATTACATTAGGGTAACTTGTCGTACCATTTTTTTCATGGATACTACTTGCTATTCCCAAAGAATCTCTTATTCCATATCCAGGTAACAGAACATACGATTATACTGTGCTTTTGAATTAGCCCTCTGTAGTTTTTATGTGCTGCTGAAAGCGTTCTTTCTTTTCTCTGGCATACTGTCTGCTTTTCCTCTCTGGAAAATTTTTGTAACCACATGTGTACATTTAGTACAAAGACTCTTCTTTAAGAGGTAATTTATGGAAAACCAATCCATGTGCGTTATGAGTGCCAGTGTTATAAGTCCGTGTAATCATATAATTTCAGAGTGTGTTTCAGCCAGAAAACAGGGGCGTCAGTCTCTGGTGTGCCTGCACGATCCTCATGTCCATATTCATAAGGGAGTACTTCATACAAAATATCATGGCAACAATTGTCTTACCTGCTTCTATTCTTAATATCTGAGTGGAGAAAGAATTTTGGCTAAAAATTAGATGTGGACACACTACCTATTCTTCTTGGAAATCTTTTAAAAGAGATTCCACCCACCTATCACATTGTTCTGCAGGATGAGTCATGAGCACCGCAATGCCATAAAAGGGAGATTCTAACACATTTAATCATAGACCTCCTGGCTGGACAGATCTGTCAGCCCTAGCCCTGAAACAGGGATGGGCACGCTCACGGGCACAAGCATGGTATGATGACTCAATTCCTCTGAAGTATCTGCCTTCATCTGGGGGCTTCAGCCTTTCCCCCTCTCTCTTGCCATCAAGTCTTGCTTCATCCAGTTTCCAGAATCCAACCGCCCGCTTTCCAACGGGGGTTTCCATGACAACTTCTGTTTGTGGTGGTGTTGACTCCAGAACTCTATTTCATCTCTCCTTTGTGGCACTGAGCTCTTCTCTCCTAAACATCCCTGGTTCTTCTCTGTTATTCTGTTGTGCTTGACTTTGACCTCAGTCTCTCTGAGTTCAGTTTACATACAGATGATTTTGTTCTCAGATAAACCAGAAAGAATCAGAATCAAAGTCATACTTTTAAATCCTGCCCATCACAGAGAACTAGGTCAGATCAAGGGTCTCCTGCATTGTACAAAGTGGTGGCCATTAATTTTCTGCTCTGGAAAATAAGGATTAAATAAGAAAAAAAAATCCAAGGAAATCCAACCCCACCCTCAATAAACACACACACACATTTCTAAGGTAGGTCACCTTTCAAACTAATTCTACTTGTTTAATCAATTGAAAACTCATTTAAGATCATGTGTCCTTTTATTTCCCCAGATGCATTCCCTGATAGGGAATGTCTATCAGTCATTCACTCCTTAGTATAAAGTGACATTATCATTCAGCTACAAAGTGGCAGTCCTGGATAAAGGATATTGAGATTGAGAAGAGGGGTCATTTTTAAAGGAAAGATGTATAGAGGCAGATTCTATAGGGAAACATTCTTAAAAAAAATCCCAGAGCCTGAAGATATGAGATAGCACTTTGTATGAGCTGGTAGTGCTGTTGATAAAGGGAGGTAGGAGAGAAAAATCACTTTTTGCAGATTTCTTCAGCACACCGTTGGCAGCACCTGCAAAAGACCACCAGGAACCCTTTCACCCTTTGCCCTTGGCGTGTTGTGGTAGGTTGCGGTTCCTGTGCACGTGAAGTCCTTCTTCACCAGATGCAATTGAAATCCAGCTTAAATTCTTAGAGGCATACCAGACACACGAACGCAGTATATCCCACTCAGAGGCTCTGCTTCTTTCTCATTCTCAACCTCTTTTTCTTCCCTACTTTAATCTCTTTACTGAAAGTGCTCATGAAGAATCATTCCCACAAAGTTCTGTTGGTTGCTTCATCATTCAGAAGCATGTAGTTAATGACAGACATAAAAAGGAGAAATAGGACACCAAGTCTACGAAGTTACAGAGGAGAAATAAATCATTTGAAATCTTTAAAACACCAAGCATCTTTATATACTGGAGAGCAGAACCATTTCTGGAATTGGCAAGGTCTGAGTGTGAGTCCTTACTCTGCCTCATCTCTAGCTCTCAGTGCCTTACTTAACCTTTTGGAGCCTGAGTTTACCCACAGAAGGGGGAATAAAAATATCTCTCTCTTAGGGTTTTGAAGATTATGAAATAAAGTTTGTAATGTGTCTGGCAGAGGGTTAAGCCAAATTCCATTTCAATAAAGGATTCCATATATACACACACATACACACACACGAAGATATTTTTAATTTTCTTGAGCTCTTGTTCAAAAAACTTTCTATCAATATTCATCTAAAAATTCATCTAACAAAATAATTACTGAATGACTAATATGTGCCAACTAGTATAAAATTTGATATAATTTCTTTTTCTGGATTTTTGAAGATGTGACTTAGACTTATTTCGAAACCAAATTTTTAGAACAGAGTCACCTTTATTAGACTCATGATGTCTGTGCTCTCGTTGGCTGGTTTAGAATTCTGGGATTGCTTACTGTATTTAAAAAAAAAAAGCAGTCATGATTCCTCTTATAGTCCAAATTCTCTGGAGAGCCCTCAAACCCATTCATTTCAATGCAGTCAGTATTTATGTGCTACTTCCTATGTGCAGAGGGCAGTGCTAGAAGCTGGGAGTAGTTAAGGAAGAATAAAAGACTGTTCTGTTTCAAGGAACAGTAAATATGGCTGATAGCCAAAGCATCAGACAAATGACTGATAGAATACAGGGAAATGAATGCAGTGAGCAAATGATAGGAGAAATGTGGGGAGAGGTTCATTCCGGCTGGGAGCACCAATTAGTGGATGAGATAGCATTTATAAATAGCCTTAAAGAGTGAGCAGGATCTGACCTGGGAATAAACAAAGGAAAAGAGACCTGGGTAGGCAAAGAGGTTGAGCACCTAGGTTACTGTATTCAGGGAGACAATGAACTTGGCGGAAGTTAGAGCTTTGGAAGCATAGAGTCACTCTTTTATAGCTAGAAGGGACCCTATAGTCCAATCCACTCATGTTAGCAGCATTTATTAAGGGAATTATGGGGGATTTATTTCGGAAGGTATGTTGGATTAATTCATGGAGAACCTGGAATGTCAGTTGAAAAGTCTGGACTTCCTACCACAAGTAAATGAATATTTCTGGGGGTTTCTGAGTAGTAGAATTGCATGTATTTGCAGCCCTTATTCTATTTCTACAGCTCGTTTGGATAAATGTTTGGAAAGCTTGTTAAAACATGGATTGCTGTCCCTCACCCCAGAGTTTCTGATTCAGTAGGGGTCCAAGAATCTGCATTTCTAACACATTCCCCAGCTGATGCTGATACGGGCTGGCCTGGAGACCACACTTTGAGAACCATTGTTCTGTTGCTTACTACTGGTTCTCAACTCTGGAAGCCCATTCAGATCATCAGAGGAGCTTTTAAAAAAGTCCTGAGGTGTGTGCCTATCTCCAGACCAGAGGATGAGCTGTTGGTAATTGTTAAAAGCTTGTCTGTGATATCTCAGGTCAGCACTTCTCAAATTTGCTTCTGCATATGAATCACTTAGGAATGAAAGCTGCAGATCCCTTTTTTGCAAATCTGGGTTGAGGTTTGAGATGATGCATTTCTCATGAGCTCCCAGAAGATGTTAATGCCATGCTGGTCAGTGGACCACACTTGGAATAGCTAGCCTCTAGAGTGTGCTTTTTTTTTTTTCCTCTTTCTCACTTTTCTCTCTAAGCTTTCATTCAGTGTTTGTTTCAGTCTGTCTTTTCTGCTCCCAGTGCAGTTGTATGACCTGCCATTCCCAAATCCCTATTGGTAGTGTGCCTAAGTGGGGAAAAAAACCCAAAAAACAAAAACCCAACAACTATAGAGAGGCGGGGTGAAGAGCTCTGGGTTTGGATGGCAGCTGAGCCATCCTGGAGATGAGAATCCGCAAACTCCAGCTTGGTGGCGCGCAGCCTGGCGCAGTGCAGGTAAGTATGAGCCAGCAGCCTGGACCTGGATGTGTCCATCGGAAGCCTTCTGTCCCCACCACCTGCTGCGCTTGGCAGGCCACCCACATGCCTCCTGCTCTGCCTGCCTCGCTGCTCCTCTTCACACACTCCTGAGCTCCGCTTGCCCACCCTCTCCCAGCAACTGGCTTTTTTGCACAAATTACTCTTTGTTATGAGCATAATTCCCAGAGAGAGAATAAGAAGCTTTCTGGCATATCTATTAATCATGAAGGGGTTTGAAAGCTGGGACTAAGGAAAGGGAGGAAAGATACATACATATAAACTAAATGGAAAATGCCCATTTGAAATGAAAATCCTCTGACACCCCCCCCCATGAGGACTTATATTCTATAGTTACCTTAAATGCCTTCCTCCCTTTTCTGTGTGTGTGTCTGGGGGGGGGGGGGTTGGGGGGGCAAAAGGGCAGGGGTGGGGTGGGGGGAGTTTCTCCCCTTTTATTTTCCTCAGTGAATTCTGACAACAATTTGAAATGCTCTTGGCTAGAAAAATGTACTTGGAGGGATAAAAATGAAAACATTCCATGGCTGTAAAGCCAATCTCCTCTTACAACCTTGGGTAGATCTACACTAGGACACCCAAATTATGTCAATTAAAGGACGCTATCTGAACACAAGCCGCACTGTGCCGTCATGGCACAAAGAAAGAAAACAGTAATTGTTGTGCTAAGCTGTGTTTATAGTAACAAAAGCCCCTGGAAGAGTTTAGCCCTTGAAATTTTTCTTCCTGGGACCTTGGAACACTACCACTTAGGAGCGGAACCGATGCTTTATTTACTGATTATATGTGAGTGAGGAGACTTTTGCAAGGGTTCCAAGAGCGACTTCCAAATGGACATGAACACAGATACACGCGAAGAGTTCGGGGAATTCAGGCCAATTGTGGTACTTTGTGAGGCTCACAAATTTGGGTCACTCTCTCACTCTCTCAATTAGTTTAGCTCCTCATCTGTGTGAGTACAGAAACAAAAGCTACTTGGAGCCCTTGCGGGTTGGCAGAGCATCTTAAAATACCCTCCTAAAGAGGCAGTGCTGTAAATTCAAAACAGACTTCCAAAATAAACTCAGCAGGGCAGCGCTCAGGGAGCTTGAAGCACCAGCACTCCCAACTCCCCCCACTCCTGCCCGCCCCCCAGTTCTGGACGCTTGCTGGAAACTTCAGTACCATTGAGCATTACAGCCTTCTTCCGTGAGCCCCGGCTTCTCCTGGGAGGAATCAATCATTCTGAAGCACAGTCAAGATCTCCACCATTCCAGATGCGAGCTTTTGCAAACCCTCCTCTGTTAGTCATTATCCGTGTCTCCCTGGCGTTGGAGGGAATCAGATGTACCAAACGTGCTTGCATGTGCGTGTGCATGTGAAGGCCAGGCGTTTGGCAGGGAGTCGGGTCAGGACTTTCTTCTCAGATGTTGCCCAGGACATGTGTGCTATATGGTAACAAGATAAAACTCTCTCAGGACCGAATCCAGATTCTGTCCTGTTTGTCGCAGCCATTTCTGCCACCGGAGCTAACTTGTATGGTTTCGAGCATAAGCACAGATCATCTGTTGTGCTTTAAAGTGGGTGTTTTTTTTTTTTTTAAAGGAGCTAATTTGGTTGTGCAATACCATCAAGAGGAGCCATTTGTAAATTATATTTAGGTGTGTGTATGTTCTTTCACTTGCGGTGATGATGAGTCATATCCATCTTCATTTTGTTATGTAACTCCACACTTAGAAGAAGGGTTCCAAGACTCTGCTGTAAAATCCCCTAAGCCAACCACGCTCCAGCCAGCAGAAGGGCCTCTGCCCCTCCCTCCACCTGGCCTGGCCTTTTGGTGGGGAAGAGGATAGAGTGACCAGCTCGCCCGGTTTACCTGGGAGTCTCCTGGTTTTAACAGAAAAGTCCTGTGTTTCAGGAACTACACCCCCACCCACTTTGTCCCAGGTCACGTGGGACCGCTGGTCACCCTCACAGGTCTGGCTGCTTGACCATTTCTGGCCTCAGGTATAGACATTAGCCCTGGGTCCTGGGTTCGACCCTGGCCTTCCTGCTCCAGCAGGAAATCAAGAAGATTCCGTGCCCTGGAATCAGGAGACAGGTTTGGGGCACAATGAGGTCAGCTCTGGTCATGGAGAGGAGGACAGTTCTTCAAGTTTCTTCTTCTGGACTGCAGAATAAGGCAATAACCTTGGCTTTTCAACCAGGTTTATGTTCTCTCTAGAAAGATATCACATATAATTTATGGGCATAAAAGTTATACACTGTAATTAGGATGTGTAGAAAATTCATTTTTCTATAGCTGAATTAAATTTCCTCATGAACCCTCCTTTCCACTGATGGAGGGGAACATTTTCCCCTTTGAGGATTATTCAGCTTAAGACTAGACTTTTTCAGGTGAAATTCTTGATCTAAATTCAGTCTGTTGAAGATCATGCTCCAGGGGTGCCTGGGTGGCTCAGCCGGTTAAGCATCTGACTCTTGATTTCGGCTTGGGTCATGATCTCAAGGTCTTGGGATCAGACCCTACATAGGGATCTCCACTCAGTGGGGTGTCTGCTTGGGATTCTCTCTCCCCTTCTCCTTCTGCCCCTCCCCCCACTCACTCAATTTCTCTCTAAGTAAATAAATATTTAAAAACGAAGAAACAGATCATGCTCCAGTCCTTTGTGTTTTCTTCTCCCCTGGGAAGTCAGGGTAAATGTGTGCCGCTGGCCTTCGTAGGGGATGTGTGGTCAGAATCCTCTGTTCTGGCTCATCCTGAAGTGGTCCTCACAGCTGGGGCCAATGCACTTACTGGGGCTGTCCCCTGCCCACCGTGCACCAATATTTGCTGCTGCTGCCCAGAGTCCTCCTGCAACTCCAGTCATGGGTTCATGTCTCCTTCTTAGCCTGCCCTAGATCTATCTCCGCAGCCCATTGACCCTCTCAGCCTCTTGGCTGCCTTTCCTGACACTTAATGGGGAAGAGTCAGTGAACGTATCTTAGGCCCTCTTTACTTCAACATGCAAGGCCATTGTGTTGGCTCAGAGCATAATACAAAGTGTTCCTAATCGTCCAGGGTTTCATTCCGATGGTGGGCATAAGCCCCAAGGGTCACAGATTCCTCTTAACCTATTTGGTGTATCTAATCTCCTATCAGGCTCCTCTCCCAACACAGTTTCAGCTAGGAATGGGGCTGGATCCAAGCTACTCAGGGATATTGACCCAATTCTAATGCTCTTCTGTGAAGCACTTTTCTTAGTTCAAGCCCTAGCCCTTTCTGTGCAGAGGAAACTGCTTATGTCATGCTTACATAATGTCCTAGGTACTTCTCTGTTCTAGGCTTATTGTAAAAATTCTGCAGTCTGAGTCCTACAAGCTTGACCTTTCAATCTTCCAAATGAAATGCATTTCATTCAAAACAAAACCAGCCCTTTCTCTTTCCCTTTCCTCTCCTTTTTCTCCTCCTTTCTTCTCCCCACTCCCCTCTTATTCCCTTCTCTCTCTCTCTCTGTCTTTCTCTTTCCCTCATCCTATCTCTTGTAAATCTAATGTGCTTTGACATTTGAGCAGTTATTACTCTCTATGTACTCATTAAAGTAAAAACAACTGTCATAACAAATCAGCCCCTAAACTTCAATGGCTTAACATAATGGAAGTTTGCTTCTCAATTTTGAAACAGTTTAATACAAGTGAGTAATGGGGTATTCCAATCCACATGGGCACTCAAGGACCCAGGAATTTTGGCATCTTCAGCATAGAGTTTCTACAAGAAGGAGAAGGCATTTCCACTTTTCTTGGGAGGGACACAAATCACTAGAGTTCATATTCAGTTGGGGAAGACTAGTCATATGGCCCCACCTAGATGCAAGGGAGCCTGGGGAATGTAGTGCTCAGGTGAGGACCTGAGCAACCCCTTTCCAGCCACCATTCTAACTAGGAATTGTCCTTCTATGTGGTGACTTTTGCAGACTTCTGGAATGCATGGGGCACTGTGCAGGGCATTTGGCAGAAAGATGACTAAGACATGGTCTTTACCCTCAAGGAACTTACCTTAAATATTGGTGAGCTCTTAACCTCTCCATACTGCTCTTTTCTGTCTGGAACAATAAGATTCAGCTTTTTGGCTTGCCTTAATGATGTGAGAGAAAATTAATACAGAGTGTGTGTGGGGTGGAATCAGGTAGTAACCAAATTAAAACTGAAAGAGGTCTTGGGCAAAAATTTTTGCCCACAGATAAGAAAGTATGAGACCTAGAAAATTGAAATGACTTGCCCAAGTTTTCCTAGCCAATTAGTGCCAGAACCAAGTTAAAATCCTGCTCTTTCCAGCTTTCAGCTCTGAACACTTTGCAATATATCAGGATCTTTTTGATAACCATGCAATATATAAGTGTTTATGAGCTCAGAGATTTTTAAAAAATGTGTTCAGGCAAATGGGACTGCGGCTGAGTGAAATTTCCCATTGTGGTGTTTGTCACTAGTACAGTCAACATTTGCCATTATACCTATGGAACATATGGGGATAATTGCTTTATTGGGAAATTATGGTGCCTTTTTGGAGTATTGTCTTTTTTTTTTCTAATTTCTTTTCAGCGTAACAGAATTCATTGTTTTTGCACCATACCCAGTGCTCCATGCAATACGTGCCCTCCTTAATACACACTACCTGGCTTCCACAACCTCCCACCCCCTGCCCCTTCAAAACCCTCAGGTTGTTTTTCAGAGTCCATAGTCTCTCATGGTTCACCTCCCCTTCCAATTACCCTCAACTCCCTTCTCTCCATCTCCCTATGACCTCCATGTTATTTGTTATGCTCCACAAATAAGTGAAACCATATGATAATTGACTCTCTCTGCTTGACTTATTTCACTCAGCATAATCTCTTCCAGTCCTGTCCATGTTGATACAAACTTTGGGTATTCATCCTTTCTGATGGAGGCATAATACTCCATAAGTGTGTATGGACCACATCTTCCTTATCCATTCGTCCATTGAAGGGCATCTTGGTTCTTTCCACAGTTTGGCAACCATGGCCATTGCTGCTATGAACATTGGGGTACAGACGGCCCTTCTTTTCACTACATCTGTATCTTTGGGGTAAATACCCAGTAGTGCAATTGCAGGGTCATAGCGAAGCTCTATTTTTACTTTTTTTTTTAAATTTCAAAGTATTTTTATTTTTCTTTAGATACAACATTTAATTTTTAATTCGTTCCCACTATTCTCATTCATTTTTAAATTTTTTAAATCTTTTTTTTTATAAACATATTTTTATCCCCAGGGGTACATGTCTGTGAATCGCCAGGTTTACACACTTCACAGCACTAACCATAGCACATACCCTCCTCAATGTCCATTACCCCACCCACCTTTCCCGACCCCCTCCCCCCAGCAACACTCAATTTGTTTTGTGAGATTAAGTAAATGTCTTTTTATTATTTTTTAAAAAATATTTTATTTATTTATTTGAGAGAGAGACAGTGAGAGAGAGCATGAGCGAGGAGAAAGTCAGAAGGAGAAACAGACTCCCTGTGGAGCTGGGAGCCCGATGTGGGACTCGATCCTGGAACTCCGGGATGGTGACCTGAGCCGAAGGCAGTCGCTCAACCAACTGAGCCACCCAGGCGTCCCTGTTTTGTGAGATTAAGAGTCACTTATGGTTTGTCTCCCTCCCAATCCCATCTTGTTTCTTTTCTTCTTTTTCTGCCGCCCTAGTCCCCCATGTTGCCTCTCCACTTCCTCATATCAGGGATATCATATGATAGTTGTCTTTCTCTGATTGACTTATTTCACTAAGCATGATACCCTCTAGTTCCATCCATGTCGTTGCGAATGACAAGATTTCATTTCTTTTGATGGCTGCATAGTATTCCATCGTGTATATATACCACTTCTTCTTTATCCATTCATCTGTTGATGGACATCTAGGCTCTTTCCATAGTTTGGCTATTGCAGACATTGCTGCTATAAACATTCGGGTGCACGTGCCCCTTCGGATCACTACGTTTGTATCTTTAGGGTAAATACCCAGTAGTGCAATTGCTGGATCATAGGGTAGTTCTATTTTCAACTTTTTGAGGAACCTCCATGCTGTTTTCCAGAGCAGTTGCACCAGCTTGCATTCCCACCAACAGTGTAGGAGGGTTCCCCTTTCTCCACATCCTCGCCAGCAT
>PISX010025832.1:14408-25619 GCA_004024625.1 Mellivora capensis | reverse complement strand
CTTGGTCTTGGCTGGATTTCTTTTGATCTTCTGGGGGAGGGGCCTGTTGTAGTGATTCTCAAGTGTCTTTGCCCGAGGCAGAGCTGCACCGCCCTTACCAATGGCCGGGCTGAGTAATCCGCTCGGTTTCGCTTTCGGGAGCTTTTGTTCCCTGAGCGCTTTCCGTAGAGTCCGGAGGACGGGAATGAAAATGGCGGCCTCCTAGTCTCCGGCCCGGAAGAGCTGAGATTCGGGGCTCCACTCCTCAGAGAAAAGCCCCGGACCACCCACGTCTTCCTCGCCTCCGGCTGCGCTCCGAGCTCACCCAGCCTGCGACCGGTTCAAGGTAACCCCGAGCTGAGAGCTCACTCCTCGGCTCCGTCTCTGTAGCCGGCTTCCCGCTCCAATACCTGCTAGCTCTTCAACACTCAGACACCCTTCTGTGACCCTGCGGGACCTGGGGCCACGCTGACCCCGCGTGGGCTTCACCCCGGTTTAGCCTCTGGAGCGATGTCCCTCCGTGGAGCAGACTTTTAAAAGTCCCGATTTAGTGCTCCGTGGCTCCGCCGCTTGCCAGGAGCCGGCCCCTCCCCCGCAGTCTATCCTCCCGTCGCTTTTGATTCAGAAAGTGGTCGATTTCCTGTTTCCAGAATTGCTGTTCTTCCTTTCTTCGATCTCCCGTTGGATTTGTAGGTGTTCGCAATGGTTTGATAAGCTATCTAGCTGATCTCCTGCTACCTGATGTTGTCTCAGCTGCTACTTCTCCGCCATCTTGCTCTGGTATCTGTGGTGTGTCCTCTTATTCGGGCATTAATTCCATCAGACCAGAGACCTCCCCTTATGACCTCTAATCTGGATTACACCCTAAGCGGACCATCTCTAAATACCATCACCCTGGGGACTAGGGCTGCAACATATGAATTTTAGGGGAACACAAACATTTAGTTCATAGCATAGAGCAACACGAGACTCAAAAATGTGGTCACATGGAATAATGAGAAAAAAAAATTTATATACTTAAAAACTTTAGAACCAAAAATTTACATTGTGTGTGTCTCCCTATTTTGTGACTCTAAAATCTACACTTCCAGAAATTTACCTAGAGATGGATTCCGACTTCACACACCTAAAAATGGAAGAAGAGAGTTATATATAAGAAGCACCATCTGCTTCATCAAGTAACTTAACATTTTGAAACTGAATCATCTCTAAATTATGGTTAAAATTCAGTTCATAAAATGGATGACTAAACAGCTCAATATTTAAATAAAAATTTAGACAATTACTTATTCTATTTCATCATCCTCATCTGTAAAATAAGGAGAATACATATCCTACCTATGGTAAAGTATTGATACTAGTCTTAAGGGAGTTGTTATAGTTGAAAAGGCTTGCCTGAATAAGTGAATGTTACTATGGTCTGATACTGCAAATATTTATGTAGCTGTAGGTGTCTGACACCCCGCCATATTCAAGAAATGTAAAATTAAGTAAGACATGAGTCTCTGCATTAAGGAGGTCACCATATGGTGGCAAAGATAAATCCATTCATTACTCTGAACAACTAATTAGGGTATGATGTAACAAATGCTATAATAAAGCTGTGTATAGGATACTAAAGAAAAACCACACACTGAGAATTTAATATTGGGCTGGGGAGTTCGTCATTTGGCATGAAAATCTGACTGATCATTTGCTCAGAACTTCCACTTAGCTCCTAAATTTCTCGCCAGGATTCTTCTTGTGTAGCCTGGATTAGCTGCATTCATTTTGAAGCTCTACTATAGGATGGAATTAATATTTAGGACTGTTACATCATCTGGATAAATTGACTCCTTTATCATCAGCCTTCTTTATCCCTGGCAATGTTCTTTGCTACCTTGATATAGTCAGTCTTATAGCTTTCTGTGAATTTGTGTTATATGCTATATACTTTTCAAACCTTTTACTTCTTTTTTTTTTTTTTTAAGATTTTATTTATTTATTTGACAGACAGAGATCACAAGTAGGTAGAGAGGCAGGCAGAGAGAGGGGGGAAGCAGACTCCCTGCTGAGCAGAGAGCCCGATGCGGGACTCGATCCCAGGACCCTGAGATCATGACCCGAGCCGAAGGCAGAGGCTTAACCCACTGAGCCACCCAAGTGCCCCTTCAATCCTTTTACTTCTAACCACTTCATATTTTTATATTTAAAGTGGGTTTTCTTGTGGCCAGCATAGAGGTGGATCTTGCTTTATAAATCAATGTAGCTAGGGCACCTAGCTACACAGGCACACAGGCCTGAGAAAAGTGCCTGTTCCCTAAGGCCCTAGAGGAAAAACTCTAATTCAGATAGAATTAAAGAACTATGAAGAATGCTGCCTCAGTAGTGGGGAAAAATTGACCTCAGGCTAAAGGCAGTTTCAGTCCAGTCCAACACAACTTCAAAGCAACACTTGAAGGATTACATTGTTTCTAATCCTTTCTTCTAAGGATTCTTCTTAGGATTCTTCTAATCCTTTCAGGTGACTCTCTGGTCCTGGGTGGTTTCCTCACAGGCACATACTGGTTGACACTCAACTGCATACTTAAGGAGGACCCTCTCTCTTCAGCTCTCTTGGGTTTCAACTCTGCGCAGCTCTCTTCTTGCTGGCACTCCACATTGTAAAATCTAGGCATCTCTGTTTCCCTGGATTCTGAGCTCTGTCTCATTAACCCAGCAAAACAGCTGGGCTCTTCCTGGGTTCTTTATCCCTGTGCTGATGGAAAATTTTCTCATGTGGTAGCAAAGTTTCTGGGCAATCATCTAGTTCATCTCACTTCTTTCCCATCTCTCAGTGATCCTTCATTGCCTGACATCCAATGTCTTGAGCATTACTACTTCACGCATTTGTTCAGACTTTTCCAGTTGTCTGAGGTAGGAGGGTAAATCTAGTTGCTGTTACTCTGTATTAATCAGAAATGTAAGTCCTTGTAGAATACATTGTAATCACTTCAATAGAAAAGTCACCATGGCAAGCCTTATCAGCATGGAATTATAAGACAGAAAACTTGATTTTATTATACTGACCAAAGAATGTAAAATACCAAAAGGAAAAAGAAGTCAGCCTTCCTTCTCATCCTCTAAGCCTGTCCTACTGAGCAGCTGAGGGCCATAAACAAGTCTAAATGAAAAACTGATATTATAATTTCCTAAGAGTTGTGAATGAAAGTGTTGTGCAGTGTTGTTAAGGATTATCATTCTAGTCTTGGGAGAATAGCCAGGAGAAACTGGTCTCCCTTTGTACCCCAAGAAGGACATAGTGGAAAGAGTCCCACATAGGAATATGCTCCAGAGATACTATCTCCGGCTACTACTTGGACAGGGATGAAGTCCCTTTGGCCAGTTAGATTAGACTAAGCAGCTTTGAAAACTCCACCCTATTTTAATTTTTCTATCTTTATCGCAGGGGCAAAGTCTACTAGCTTTCTTAACCACAAAGGCTTTTCAGTTTCTAGTTCTTGTTAAATTAACACCTTGCAAATTAGAGCTTTGGTTTGGAAAGTATTTTAAGCATACTGGGTACAACAAAGTATAGTTCCAGAATTATTAATCATATGTGAATGGGCCAGGTAGAACATTTGAAATTAACAATGTACTTTCATGAATATTCCTCAGTCCACTATCCCAAGAACCTGATGTCTTCCTTACTTTGTATATGTTGACACTTGAGATAATCTCTAAAGTCGCTTTAAGCAACAATATTCTATTTTCCTCAGATATTTGCTAGTCTAATCAACTTATGAGGAACTGAAATATATTAAGAAGTGACATTTAAAAGAATCTGAGTGTACGGGGCGCCTGGGTGGCTCAGTGGGTTAAAGCCTCTGCTTTCGGCTCAGGTCATGATCCCAGGGTCCTGGGATCAAGCCCCGCATCGGGCTCTCTGCTCAGCGGGGAGCCTGCTTCCTCCTCTCTCTCCCTGCCTGCCTCTTGCCTACTTGTAATCTCTGTCAAATAAATAAATAATGTCTTTGGGAAAAAAATAAAAGAATCTGAGTGTAGAAAGAACATTGGATTTAAGAACCAGAAAGACTTTTTGAGACAAAAATCTATATATCTGACAGGTAACCTTGGGGCTTAACTTCTCTAGGTTTCATTACTATCTCTATTTTATGGGTGAATACATCATCAGTCCTGACTCACCTGTGATGTGAGAATAAGTTCAATAAACATGAAGCCACATTGGAAGCATAGATTGCAACTTTCCAAGACCACTGAAGACATTTCTAAAAGAACTAAAAAGAAATATTTATTGAAGATTCTAAACACCAGAAACATCCAAACAACATAAAATTCCAACTCAATTGTTTTTATAATTGCCCATGTAAAAAGAAAAATCCCATAAAGGTAACAAGTGAAGGTGATTCTCTGTACTGTATGGCCGTGGGAGATGTTCAGTGAGGTCACTGAGGCCAAGTACGTACCACAGAGCAGCAGATCACAGTAGCCTCCTGCCCGTGATGTCACGACCCAGTAATATTCATGATGAGACAGTTCTTCATCATTTCCATATCAGGCCTGTTGTAAAGTATTGGCTGCTATGGTACAACTGTTTATTCTGTGATGAAACATTTTCCTGTGATCATCATTCAGTTTCTGTACATTCCAGGTGAACGATCTTCAGGGAACCTTTCGACTGGGGTTTTTCTACCCTTTGTCAGCCCCCCTCTGCCCTCAGTTTTCCATCAAAGCAGAAATCTTCTAATTTTCAACCAGAAAGAGATCATGAAATGCATTTTGCATGTGTTTTTCCCCCCACCTCCATCCTCCTGACCAAGGAAAAGTCGTTGGAAAGAAAAGACAGGAGAATGCTCTCATGCAATCGTTACGATTGGTCTAAAGAAGAAAAAACTGAAAATCGTAGATGGTTTGATTGCTTCCTTTTCAGTTTGTTCATGAGGGAGGGATTCAGCTCTAGGGTTCGGGGGCGGGCCAACACACAGGACACCGCCCTCGGGAGAGTGATGGCAGCCTGTTGTACTCCCCCACCACAGCTGGGCAAGAATTGTCATTGGGAACTCAGGGAACAAGCAGGGGATATTGGAGGGCTGGGCAGGCTTGGCAGGAACAAGAGGTTGGAGGGACTCCTGTTTTTTTCAGGAAGATGTGGTTGTTGGATTTGAATACTTCTGTAGCTGGCAGGGAACTGAAGCCCGATACTCAGGGCTAAGCAGGCACTGTGCCTCGCCCCCATGATAAGGAGGCTTGTTTGGCTAGCGGACCTTATCTGAGGGAGCAGGGTGGGCAGGGAGCTGCAGTCAGGCCATTCAAGGACTTCCCAGTTTCCCAGGGCAGGGCAGCTCATATTAATTGTAGGTCTGACACACTACAGAGATGATTGAGACCCCCTGACCCATGTGGGCAAAGAAGCTCCTTGCCTGTAAATTATGAGTCATTGTTATAATCCATCCCTCTTGCCCCCACTCTTGAGTCAAACAAGAGGTCCTTTCAAAATTAGAGATAAAATTAGGAATGTTGGAAGCATTGTTGGGGCTGTTCCCCACCTTGCTCCCTTCTTTGGAAAAAGGTAGAAAGGCCAGGGCTGTGTGACGGCCTGGAGCCTGAGGTTGCCCTCAGTCAAACATTCTTGTTAACTGTTGAGACATGTGACTCAACATGGGACTCCCCCTGGGCTGGCCCACTGCAGTTTCTGGAACAAGGAAACAGTCTATTAGTCTTGTCAGCCACTGGGAGCCATAACTTCGAATAATAGAAGCCCAGTTGTGAGCACACTTAATGAAAAATACGAAGTCTATAGTTAAATAAGGCATTTGTAACTGTTCATGGAAAGGAATTTTAGGGGCATGTATTGAGAATTGTTTTAATTGGAGATCCACATGGAAGGAGATCCACGATATGCTATATTATAATAAAAGTAGTAATATAATATCTGTGCTACTTACACACTCCGAATGAACTTGACACAATGTGAATAAATGAAAATCTTTTTCCCATGCACAAGAACAGTGATATTGCCTTATTTTTTTAAAGTTTTAAATGTTAAATGATGACATTTCAAATATACAGCCAAGAGCTGAAAATATGAACAGATACTCATGGACTGACCTCCCATATTAACAGATGGGAATATTTTGCCTTATTTGCTTCAGAATCAATTTTCTCTCTTCTTAAGAAAATATTTTAAGAAAACACGAAGGACAGATGGAGCACCCTCCTCCCATCCTAACCTCCCTAGGGGCAACTGCGATTCTGACCACTTACATATGTTTAAACTTTTATTTATAGATATATCAAAAAATGATATATACCATATTTTGTGCATTATATATTTATATAAACATTAGAAATCATATGCTACATTTCTTTTTGTAACTTATTGTTCTTATCAAGATGCTTCAACTTTATTCCTGTTGGTATATGTAGATCATTTGTTTGCTGCACTCTGAATTCTATAGTATTCTACAGTATTTAATTTATAGATCAGTTTATTTACTCATTGGCCTGCTTTGATATTGTGATTTATGCCAAGAAATATAACTAATTTGTTGTGCCATGGGAAGGACTAAGATGGCTGAAATTTAGGCCAGGGAGAAGAAATATTATTAAAATGTAAAAAGAGCAATTTAGTTTTCCTTGTGCTTTGTAGAATTATAATTTTCTTGAAGAATTATATCTTTCAAATTATATCTTTCAAATTTCCTTGTTTCAAGAGTGGCTTAAGGTGAGGCAGAACTGTCAATTGTCCCTGACATACAGTTTCCTCTTTTCTTCCTTAATAATAGATCCCACTTTTTTTGGCTGGGCTCATAACCTCTTGGAATGAGGTTGTGTAGCTAGGTATGGTGAGAAGATTAACTTCTACTAAAGTAGAAGATAAATTTTCTCAGAAGTTTTCTTAAAGTGAGGAAGAGAACTCTTCTTTATTCCCTTTTGCACTGGCTGGAGCTTAAGTAACCATCTTGGCCCATGAGGCAATAGCCCATGCTGAGGATGGCATGGAACCACAAGAATTCTTGTTCCCTGATACTGTAGAACAGGGGTCAGCAAAATGCTTCCGTAAAGGGACATTTACGTATGATACGTATCTCCAGCTTGGCAGACCATATGGTCTTTGTCACAACTAGTTACAACTAGTCAGCAGTGTCATGTTAGAGGGGAAACAGCCATAGATAATATGCCATGAACGAGTTCCAATTATGTTCAAATATGTGTTCCAATAAAACTTTGTTTATGTACAGTGAAACGGAATCACTTGTCATTTTCATATGTCATACAAAACTATACTTCTTTCGATTTATTTTCAACCATTAAAAAATATAAAGTGATTCTTAGATTATGGGCTTGCAAAACAGGCAGCAGGTCAGCTTTGGTGCAGGGTCTGAATTGCCAACTTCTGCTATAGGACCTTGTGGTCTCAGATTGTTTATCTTTAGTCTTTGTTTACAGGAAAGAGACAGTTTTGTTTTGTTTTGTCTTTTGTTTTTAAGATGTATTTGAGAGTTATTTGAGAGAGAGAGAGAGTTTGCAAGGCCCAGGGTGGGAGAGGTTAGTGGTGGAGAGCGAGGAAGAGGGAGAATCTCAAGCAGACTATCTGCTGAGCCCGAGCCCAACGTGAAGCTCCATCTCTCAATCCTGAGATCATGACCTGAGCTGAAATCAAGTCAGACACTTAACCGACTGAGCCACCGCAGCGCCCCAGGAGAGAGACACACTCTTGCTGTTTCTGGGAGATGGAGTTTGCTCTGACTCAGCAGGGCTAAATCCCGATAATAAGTAGATGCCACAGCCCCCAAGCTTCTTCACCCCCCACCCCATGATCCACAGCGGTCCTGCACCTGTTTCCCTCAAGACTTCCACTGACTCACCTTGGCTTCCTGTCCTGTTTCCCCTACATTTCACTGGACTCCCCACAGGCGCACTTCCTTTATAATCATTCGTACAGGGACCTGTGTCAGGGTCTGCTTCTGGCAATCCAGCCTTTGCGGTGGTAGCTGTCATGGCTCAAGTAATTCTTTCCTCAGGCTTTAACACAAGAGCAGAAGCAGAAGCCTGCTCCTTAGAGAACCTAAAGCCCAATGTTCCTAGCCTGGCTCCTTCCTAGTGCAGCATAATGGCTGAGAGCTGGGACTCTGGGGCCTTCAAGTTAGCTTCTCTGAGCCCCAAGATTCCTTACCTGTAAAATGGAGCTAAGATCCCATCCCATTTAGCACACAATGAATCCTCTATAAACATTAGTTATTATTGTCAATCATAACATGTTGTCCAAGAGACGCAACCACAGCTACTTGTGAATTTCAACACAGCGTCTTCTTTGTAAATGACAGAACAGCAAAGCTGAAGAACTAGGAGATGAGGGTTCTTTGTAGGGAATAGCTGAAGATCAGGACTTCTAAGTACAGTACAAATATAAAGCGAGAGACATAACCTGCTCTAAAACTTCAGCGACAAGTAAGGCAAATGGGTGCGCTCTGAAACAAGGCCCCCCGCGGCGTCATCCGGAACGGACCACCCACTGATCCGCGAGAGGTGTTACTAATTTATGCAATAGGGCTGCCAATGCTTCTCCGCTAACGTGACTGGTCACGTTAAACAAAACTGTGCACAGAAAGCCCAAGCTACTCCCTACGCAGGACTTCGTATGTACCAGGCAACCGGCTATTATTATCCACAGCCTGATTTCACAGACGAGAAGCAGGGAGATGCCGAACGGTGCTCGGGCACCTTGGCCCTGATGACAGATGGGGCAGTGGGGCCAGTTCCCAGAAAACCTTTTTGCGGTAATCACTGGTTCTTTCCTTGGCCATGGAATTCCACCCTCTTGGGTCAGTATGCTTGAAACCAACACCCCCTGCCCCCAAACCCTCACTGGGGACCACAAAGGAAATAAAAGGCCTCCTTGCTGTAGAGAGCAGGGGAAATGCAGGTCCTCTGACACGTTTTGCTCTGCTTGGTCCCAGCACGTCTGCATGGCAACCAGCGCCAGCCACACAGTGGGTCTTAGGTATCCCTGCACCGCGGCCTGGAAGCTGCGGGTGTTTGTGTATTGCTCCTGGTGGAGACCGTGCTTGCCATAGCACAGAGCCCCTGTGTGGGGAAGGCAGCCTGCCAGAACGCAAAGGGAACACAGATCCCTTCTGTATGGCCATGAAACTCACCAAGGAGCCTTTCTGCTCTGCCTGGGGAGGGAGGAGAGAGGAAAAAGGAGAAACCACACGCTCCAAGGGATTCAATCAATATTTGCAGTCTGCCTGACTCACGAACTTGGTCCGACCAAATAAGAGCTACCCTTATTTAAGTATTTAATAAATGATCAATAGCAGGATTGTATTTCCATGAGCTAGAGGGTTCCAACTTAGTGGCACAGATTTTTTTTTTTTAATTCAAACTTTTTTTTTTTTTTTTTTTTTGCCACATTCAGCAATTGCTATCAGATGCTGAATGTCTGTGGTCACACACTCAGCTTCCTGTTTATAAACGCGCTCTGTTTTCAGTGACTCAGCAGCTTTTTGTTCTGCAGAGGGGTATAATGGCCGTGTCAGGCCAAGGAGGTCGAAAGAGCTTTGTGAAGGGCCTAGGGACACAGGCCTCGGGTGCTTCCGATCTCAAGGTTTGTATGTTTGTGGCCAAAGGCAGCTTAAAGTTACTCTGCCCAGTGATTTTGGTAGTTTCTTATCTGGTTTCAAGCTGCGCTGTTGTCAGAGATAAACAAAACCAGATGCTAGTTAAAGTGATAAGGACAGATTTTAACCAGTACTGACTACTGCAGTAGGGAAGAGAGTCTGGTGTGAACTCAGTTGGACTCGATGTGTACAGAGGTGACTGGGCTTTTTCGCGAGAGAATGGGGGATGGGGAGGGATAAGCAGGGCTCAGGGGAACCGAAAACTTACAGAGGGTTGTGTGAATGGGATGAGGTCAGCTGGTGTGTTGGGGCAGCTCACACCACTCCCCTTGAGACTGGGGGGCAGAGGTCGTATCCATCCTGATGATCTCACTTCAAAGAATGTTGAGAAGATGCTCCTAAGTTGTATGAGATACATGCCTACCTCAGAGGGACCGTGGAAGGATTTACGATGGCGAGCCCTTTTTAGTAAATGCTCTGCGACAAGGTGGTCAGGATTCGGCTGCAACAAACGGCCAATGCTTCTGAAAGCCTTGAGTTTTCTCCTCTGGCAGGTAATTCAAGGGGACTAAGGTCATCCCAGGGATGTGGCCTTGAGCTGTTAGACACTGTGTTAGTATCTGTTCAAGTCTTTAGAAGCCAAGGCTAAGGCCTACTTGAGAAGAGGGCTAAGAGGAGCCTACAGTTTGGCCAAGGAGGGAATCTTTGTCATCGTGAAGCAGGCCAATGTCTCTAGCCTCATTCACTTCTTCTCCTCCCTACCTAAAAACCGGACCACCTGTCACCCTCAGTGCCTCCCAGCCACCAGCTGGGTTGGAACTGCAAATGCCTAACCTCCTTCCAGGGAATCTGAGTTCTGGACTTTTCCGTCCCTCTTCCCCTCCAGCCACAGCCCACATTGCTGTCGGCCTGGATGTGGTTCTTGCTACCCTCTCCTGACATAGCCCCCCAGTAAGCCAACTGCAGCCACCTTCTGAGTTCAGTTTATCCCCATCTCTTCCCTGGAAAAGCCTTCCCTGATTGCTGAGAGCCAGCCGTGGCACTCCCACGCCGGTTGCTTCCCTCCGCAACATTTATCACTCTGAGCGCAGAGCCTGCTTGAGGTCCTTGTCCCCAAACTCTATGCCATAGGAGGGTGGGGCTGGTGCTCCATTTATCCTTGCCTTCCCAGCACTTAGCTCTAGTAGGTGCTTAATAAGTGCTTGCTAAGCAAGTGGATGGATGGTAGCCGTCCCTTGATGCATCCTGGTAGCACTCTGTTCTTAAGGGGGTTCGAATCCCAACTTCCCAAATTCTGTGCTGTGGGAGCTTGGGCAAGTCGTTAACCTCTCTGAACCCAAGTCCTCTGGTCTGTAAAATGGAGCACGACCACATCCACCCCACAGGGCTGAGAATGGAGCCTGGCACACTGGAAGGCTCAGGAAGTACCACTACTACTATTGTTTGTTCTAGGGTGCAGTTAGATACTCTCTGCCAGTGATTTGTTGAATGAATGATGATGCATCCATAAACGTCCAGCATCTCAGCTGACCTCTAGTCTTTGCTTTCTCTGCCCTCTGGACAGCATTTCAACATTTGCCATTGCTGCTTTTGTTTTTCAAATTAACAGGACACAGTGCTGCCCCGCCCC
>PISX010025832.1:0-14308 GCA_004024625.1 Mellivora capensis | reverse complement strand
CCCCCTACCTCTTCTGTCTCCTCTGCAGGTTTGGCCTTCCTTATCCAACCAGTAGGATCTCTCCTAGGACATCCCGCTCATAGCCAAGGCTTCAAATACAACCCACAGGCACATGACCCACAAGCACCCTCTTGTTTCATTATGTCTTGAGCCTATCACACTTCTAAGTCTCTGTTCAAATGTGACCCTATCAGAGAGAACTCCCCTGCCCATTGGAACTAAAAGAGCTCCACACCCCTTCTCATCCTCTCACCCACTTACCTTGTTTTTTTTTTTTTTTTAATTTCTTTTCAGCATAACAGAGTTCATAGTTTTATACCACACCCAGTGCTCCATGCAATACGTGCCCTCCTTAATACCCACCACCAGGCTCCCCTAACCTCCCACCCCACGCCCCTTCAAAACCCTCAGGTTGTTTTTCAGAGTCCATAGTCTCTCATGGTTCATCTCCCTCCCAATTTCCCTCAACTCCCTTCTCCTCTCCATCTCCCCATGTCCTCCATATATTTGTTATGCTCCACAAATAAGTGAAACCATATGATAATTGACTCTCTCTGCTTGACTTATTTCACTCAGCATAATCTCTCCCAGTCCCGTCCATGTTGATACAAAATTTCCACTTACCCTGTTTTAATCTTCTTAGCACATGGTACCACCCAGGAAATTATATATTTTTCATTATCTTTTCACCCGTACAAGTGAGTAAGCTCTGTGAGACTTTGTGGCAGGTATTATTCTAGGCACCAGAGGCAGAGCAGTGACTAAAACATACTAAGGTCTTACTGAATATTTGATAAATGGTGTGGGTGGACTCCTCCTCCGAGCTCCAGAGCAATAAAATCAACTGCTGTCTCCACAGTTCCTCAGGATGCCCCAAAGGCATCTCAAACTCAGTCTCTCTAGATCCGTGCTGTCCACTAGAACCTTCTATGACGGTGGAAATATTCTATCTCTGCATGGTCCAGTATGGTTGTCAACAGCCACACATGACTATGGAACTCTTGAGTTGTGGCAATTCTCTTTAAATTAAATAGTTTAATTTAAATAGCCACATGAGGCCTAGGAGCTACCTGCGGGACAGTCTAGTTCCGGACTGAGCTGATGATCCTCCTCCCAAAACCTGGTCCAGAAGCCTCTATCTTATCAAATGGCACCACCATCCATCCACATAAGAAAGCAGAAAGACAAAAGTCATTCTTGACTAGCTCCCTTTCCTATATCAACCAGAGCCAATCCTTCATGAAGTCTTATCTATTTTATTTTTATTTTTATTTATTTATATTATTATGTATTTTTATTTATTTATATTATATTATTATATTTATATTTATTTATATATTTTTCTTTGTTATTTATATTTACATTTTTATGTTATTTTATTTTTTATTTATTTATTTTGCTTCCTAGATTTATATTTTTTAATTGGTCCATTTTTTTTCCATCACTACTGCCACCCCAGAGGAAAATATATAATCTCTTACTGTGACTGTTTCATTTCTTATCTTGAGTAAAGCCTCTTAAATGATTTTCCCGTCCCACTTTAACTTTCTCCAATCCATTCTCCATATTCTACAAGAGTGACTCCAAGTTCATGCAGTGTATCCTGATCACATTACCACCACCTCTCTTTCCTCCCCAGCTGCTTTGGATGGCCTGCAAGTACCTGCAATGGCTTGAGTCTTGCCCATCTTTCCTGAAGTGTGGCTTCTTTCTGGGCTCTAGCAGCAATGGGCTTATTTCCATCCTACATTTGGGCCATTTTCCTTCCCACTGTAGTGTCCGTCTTCCCTAACCACTAGACGAGGTCAAACCCCTATCATATGCTCCCATAACACCATGTACCACTCCTCAGTCCTTTTATATTCATTTAGTCATTAATTATGTCTATCTTTCCCAGTGAAAAGTAAGTCTCCTAGAGCAGAGACCTCTTATGTCTTGCTGACCACTTAGTAGTATCTGTCTAATAGTAGAGGCTCCATGAATGTTGATGTGTAAATGAAAAGCCAGACATTCTTTCGAGATAATACAAGTTCTCTGTTAGTATATATTTTCCTGATGCCCCATTGAGTCAATGAGAGTGAATGCAGAACGAAAGGGTCGATTGGGTTTCTCAGTGAATGTATTAAACTCATAGCAAACACAAATGTTAAAGGTGCTTGAAAAGAGCTATTTTCTGAATCTAAAAATTCAAATTTTTCCTTGAATACCAAGGCCCTTGTTCTTGTTACTACTGCTGCATAACAAAATATCCCAAATTTAACGGCATAAAATGAGAATTATTTTATTATGTTCACTGGTTTTGTTATGGGTTGAATTGTGTTTTCAGCATTTATAAGCTGAAGTTCTTATCCTCAGTATGTCATAATGTGACCATATTTAGAGATAGGATCTTTATAGAGGTAGTTGAGTTAAAATGAGATCACTAGGTTGGGCCCTTATCCAATAGGACTGGTGTCATTTTAAGAATAGGGAATTTTGAACACAGACATGTATGGAGTGAAGATTTAGGGAGAAGATAGCCGTTTATAAGCCAAAGAGGAAGAAGGCCTAGAATATATTCTTCCCTCATGACCTTCAGAAGAAACCAACCCTGCCCATACCTTGATTTCAGACAAGATCTGGAGGTTTCTAGCATCCAGAACTCTGAGAAAATACATTTTTTTGCCCAAGGCACTCAACCTGTGGTACTTTATGATGGAAGACCTAGCAAACATAGAGTTAGGAAGACTTGAAGACCAGAGCACTTATACAAAACTTTCCATGTGGCTTGGCTCTAGGAACTCAGTCTTCTAACAGCAGTTTGGGACCTCAAGCTCATAAATGCTTCAGTGAACAAGGTAGAATTTTTATCATCATTTTATGACTTAGTTTGAGACATCATCCAATGTCACTGTACTCTATTATCAAAACACATCCCTAAGTCACCCAAATTCAAAGAGGGCAGTGTTAGACTCCATCTGTTGATGAGGGAAGAAGAAGAGCACATGAGAGAAGAGCATGTGAAATAAGAGAGATTGGTGCCACCATTTTGGAAAATAAACTGTCACTGCCCAGAACCTGAGGGAGAGCATGAGGCATCAAACAATATATTGAAATAGACTAGACACAGAGCTAGTTTTCTTTCTTTCTGAGGGAGAAGTTTTTCATGGAAGGGAGGAGAGGTAGAGAGGGAGCTATGCATGTGACTCCCTGAGAGAGGTGGTGAGAATCCCCCCTCTTCTGAGGTAAAACCCTGGCAGTGAAGTGAGAGAAAGAGACCCAGGACAGGAGGATGCGAAGGTAGAGGGGACCTGGGCCTTGCTGCTGGTCCTATAGAGAAGCTCTGACCACCACAGTACCTGAGTGGTAGAAGGAGAAAGCCTGAATGAGGTGTCAGGTATGTGGGCCGAGGGCAGCCATAGGCAATCCCTCCCACTCCGCTTGGAGATGACAGAAAGTTCTCTCAAGAAGTGTCTCCTGGGGCCAGGATGTGTAGCTCTACCGCAGTAGAACCAAAGACCTTAGCAATAGAGGCCAGCTCCTTGATAATTCTGAGTTTTTAGTGCCGCTAACTGTGGGTTTTGCAGAGACAACATTATTCAGAGGTTTACCCTGTTATTCTTAAATTAACATCTGATTTATTAAGTTCACAAACTTAAAAAACCTGGTTCTACCTGTAGCTTTTAAGTACAGTTTGTAGATCAAGATTACTAGTCTTGCAAATATTATTTGGGCAATTACTTTTTTTTTTTTTTTAAAGATTGTATTTATTTATTTGACAGAGAGAGATCACAAGTAGGCAGAGAGGCAGGCAGAGAGAGAGAGGAGGAAGCAGGCTCCCCACCAAGCAGAGAGCCTGATGTGGGACTCGATCCCAAGACCCCGAGATTATGACCTGAGCAGAAGGCAGTGGCTTAACCCACTGAGCCACCCAGGCGCCCTGGCAATTACTTTTTTTTTTTTTTTAAAGATTTTATTTATTCATCTGACACAGAGAGAGAGAGAGAGAGAGAGAGAGATCACAAGTAGGCAGAGAGGCAGGCAGAGAGAGAGAGGAAAGCATGTTCCCTACCCAGCAGAGAGCCTGACATGGGGCTCGAACCCAGGACCCTGAGATCATGACCTGAGCGGAAGGCAGAGGGTTAACCCACTGAGCCACCCAGGCACTCCATTTGGGCAATTGCTTTTTAGGTAACTGCCAAGTGACTATGACTGGGCAATTGCTTTGCTTAATATTTGGTTTCATTTATAAATATTCAAAAAATTCAAATCTCTTCAGTGACATTTATATTTGAATATGTTTAGTTTCACTTTATTTCTACTTCAGGTTTTTTTAACTTCCCAAGAGAAATTGAACCAATTTATATGAATTACTTAAACTTCAGTTGGTGAGTCAAAGTTGGGTCTTAACTGTTGTGGGAGTATATGGAACAGTAAGATTTTTACTTAAAAATAACAAGTTAAAATCAATTACTTAACTATATACTCCAAACTGGAATTATAAGGCTGACCTATTATTCTGATAGGCCTAGTTCCCTTAAACATGATGGGCACATGGAATATAAAATATTTTCAAAATACCTTAATGTAAAATATCAACATTATCACTGAGAGTCCTTGAACAGTTTTATATGTAATTCCAAATCTTTTCAGTTCCACTGAGGAAACTGCTGTCTCACCGCAACCCTATTTAGGACTTGCTTTCTCAGCTCCTGGGTGGTAACCTCAGACCAAACCAGCGGCAGGAGCCCCTGGTGGGATGTATTTAGTTCTACTTGTAGTTGCTATGTAGTGGACATCATTACTTCAAGGAGATGACCTCTACCCTCTCAAGGTCAAGTTACAAATATCCTAATTCTTCCATCTGCCCAAAGAGATTGACATTCTTACTGAGGATTGTCACTTTAATTGAAGTCCCCTTTAAAAAGACACTTAGATGGTTTAAGAAGCAAAGAAATGCAAAATCCAAAGAGGAACTAGCATTCTCTCACATTTAGAAGTTCTCTAGCACTAAGATTATAAAAATGCTCTCAAGTGGAGTTTGGTACAGGCCTCACAGCTTCTCTGATCAGTCACCTGGTCCTTGCAAGGCTATTCAGCGGACACACGAGTGAGCTGTTTCTTAGTCTCTATGGAGGACAACCGTGGACCAAGCAGCCAAGCCCCCAGACCTCTGCTAGGCTCTCTGTCCCGGAGCCTTCATCTGAATTGTAACACATGCCCTTCTCTCATGCTGAAGCTGCCCCACGAAGGGCTCTAACTTGGAAAGGTGAACAATTTTTGCCTCTGGATCCAGATACCTTATAATGGGCAGAAGACACAATTGCCCATTGTTGTTGTTGTTTCTCAATATATATATATATATATATATATATATATATATATATATTTTTTTTTTTTTTTTTTTTTTTTTTTAAAAAGTTTTTTTTTTTTTAAATTCATTTGAGAGAGATACAGAGACAGACAGAGAGAGAGCACAAGGGGAGAAGCAGACTCTGGCTGAGCTGCGAGCACTACATGGGACTTGATTGCACGACCTGGAGATCATGACCTGAGCCGAAGGCAGACGCTTAACCATCTGAGCCACCCAGGCACCCCCACAGTTGTCCACTGTAATCGCCTTGCCCCTCGGATTCCAGAACTGAAAATGAGACCCCTGGGCGCTTGGCCACCCCTGCATAGGAGGACAGGGTAAAAGAATGAGGGACCATCTTGCACTGACTGCTTACTCAAATAAGACTGAGAAAATCCAGAACCACCGAGTTACCCTGACTGGGCAGGAATGAGATTTCTTCTACAGAGCAGAAGTCAAAAGCCAGATTCAATGACAGGGAAATAAAGCCAGTTTTGCACATTTACCTCTAAGGAAGGCTCCTTGGTCACATTCCTCACCCTTCCCGGCCTCGCCTTTCGCATCTGTGAAGTGGGGATGCTCTCTAGACCAGAGCTTCTCCAAGGTTGTGCTTACGGTCACCTGGGAATCCTGTTGAAATGTAGATTCTTTTCAGTGGGGATAAGTCAGGTCTGAGATTCTGCATTTCTAACAAGCTCCCGGTTGTTGCTAAGGCTGCTGGCCCTCGGACCACACTTTGAGAAGCAGAGGAATGGAGGCAGCTCTAAGGCTTGTTATTTTATGGTTACGAATTATCCGGGGAGAACAATCAGCTAACTGTCTCCTGCTAGGGACCAGCCCTGCAACACCAGAGCCTACTTTTAAGTTAAGTCTCACATCTCAGAGTGGAAAAGGAGAAATATCTTGTTTTTGAAGAATAATCCACCTCTCCCTTCCCCTATGGCCTCCCATCGCTCCCCCCCAACCCTAATCCTGCCATTTTTGCTTTCTTGTCAGTTGCGTGAAATCCCTGGCAAAAAGAAAAAAAAAAAAAAAAGGACAATGCTGCCAGAACCAAAGCTGAATGCATAAAAAGACCTTGGGAACTATGTTTGGGGGAGGGCAAAATATCTTTTTTGATAAACTTTAAATGAGTGATTATAGAGGAGGGGTGAGGGGACTTCTGAGTATTTTAGGGAAAACTGGGAAAATGATGAAATCTCAATGACACATGACACTAAAACTGAGACCACATATCCTGTTGACCAGTTCAGAAAATATGTTTTGGCCCACAATATTTAAAATAGAGATCCTCTCAGAAAATCTGTGGTGAAAGGTCCCTGCAAAGTTAATTTGATGGAAGTTGTCAGTCCACTTCCCCTAGGGTAGAGTGTGTGTACTGTAAACACACACATATATTTACACAAACAAATACACACACGCTGTATGCTACACACACATCTACAACAGAGACACACTCATACTGTACACTGTACACATGCATGTTTTTTAAACAGGCAAGGAACTAAAGATAATAATAAAATAGATAACCGAGCAAGGAACTAAACTACACTAAAATTAAATAAACTGGCAAGGAAGTAGCAAGAATGACAAAGGAATGTCCTTTTAATAGAAGCTCCACTTCCTTCCTCACAAAATTATTTGTCTCTTCAGTTCCCTTCCTTCTGACCACCCCAAGTGAGCCAGTGGGCTGCGATGCGCCCCAGGCTTCCTTCAATAAACCTCCCTTGGTTGGTGTTCCCCGTTAGACTCAGAGGCCCCATCCCAGGGCCACCAGACAAACCTGCTCTCACGATCTGAGCCAGCTCCAGTCAATGTGAACCCAGATCAACATAAGTCAACTGCTCTTTGGATCTTGCATGAACCCTTGTGTGGAGATCACAAACCCATCCACCTAGCTTAGTGAAAGACCAAAGCACCCACACCAGAACTTCCCATGTGGCTTGGCTCAGGGAGAACGCTAGAGTGGGTCCCAAATAGCTCGTATTGACTAAGGACATACACTTGAATGAGCATGTTCGTAGATTAACTTCTCGAATCTTCACAATGACCCTGTGAGGTAGGCAAAAGTATTCATTTCCAGAGGTTTGTTCTCCATTAAGAATAAAGAGAGACGAAAAGCAGAAAGGATACATAATTTTCCTGACATTGCTTCTGACATAAGTTAGATTAAAATCAAACCAACCAACCAACCCAGGACAGTGCCTTAGCACTTAGGAGGATTTAAATGGGAAAGGATTTAAATTAGGAAAATGTTAACCGTTATTGTAAAGTATCCATCCCTACCGGTCAACCACCCTAGTAATAACGATTCTTTGAGGGAAGTATTGTCCCGTCACTTCCATGTGAAGAAAACAAGGTTCTGAGGAGGCTTATCACCTGCCCCATCACATCCTCCCACAGCGGCCGGATCATTGAGCTACACCCCAGCATTCATTCATGGTTCAGGCTGCCCATCTGTGAGGCAAACCTTGTGGCCACTCTTGCACGCTGGTCATCTTCCTGGTCAGAAATGGACAGGCCGACATCCCAATTACATTCCATTTATTCTTCCTGGAGCCATTCCCAAACCTCAGAGAAGAGAAGACTTGGGTTTCTAGCCACAGAAAGCTGTGGATATTTCCTTAATTTTGATTCTAATAGGGAATTAAATCTGGAACACTTGCCAGACTTTTTTATTCTTCCTCTTCTTCTTAACTTTTACTCTTTATTTTCTTGGGCTAGAACAAATATGCCTACCTAGCTCCAGTCATAGCAGAGTTGAAAAAACCTTCTGCCTTATAACATTTTACCCATGGCCAACCCTCCACCACCTCATACTCACTCTCTACAGTGAAATAAGATAACTCACAATGCTCACAGGGGCTTAGCCCTTCTGGCCATATCAACCTTTCTCATCTACTGGGATCCGGGATGTCTTGACATAAAATGTGTAGAATTACTGTTTGCAGAGCAAGTGAAATGTCACTGGCATATTTTAAGGTTTACCCTCAGCTAGCAGGGAGAAAACGAGTCCTCAGTCTGAATTCACACCAAGACCATTCTAAGGGTTCTGTATTGGTCCTGACAGCAAGCTTGCTGGACTGTACAGAAATGAGTGCGTTATCCTCTGACCTCTGCTGTCTTGAACAAAAGATTTACCTTCTCTTGGTATCAATCTTGTTCATGAAACCTACTCAACCCGAATGTTGCCCTTGAGCACAGCTGTAGAAGGATGTTGGAGTAGACGATAGCAGAGGTGGCTTTCAGATATGTTGGTAAGTGCAAGATTCTGTGAGCGGGATGGGTTGCCAGGGGGTTCTTTCTCTCTGTCATGTAGGTTCCTTTGGGATGTGGTCTTGCTCTGTCACGGAACTGGGAATCATAGTGGGAAACGATGATTAGTTTGGGGGCGTTCTCATCTGCCCTCAGTAGTCTCTTCTGGCTTTGAGCCTCACCCCTACTCCCACCACCCTCTGTGTTCTCCTTGACTTGCTTGTTGAACCTCTCCACTGCAAAACCCCTGCAAAGCAAAGGTTGAAACGCAGCCGACCCAAAATGGTTCGAAGAAACAGGCACAATCTCAGCTCCTTGTTCTTTGGCTGGCGCGTGGCCCTGGGTTGAGCTACTTCGGATCGGATCAGTTTTTATTAAAGTATTAATGTATTTCTCAAGGGGTGCAGTGCGCCGGCAGGACATCTGAAACCGGGTGCAGAACAAGAGTGCTGCGTGCAACCGCATCTGCTTCCCATTACGCTCTGCGAAAGACGAAAATACAGCCCAAGGAGTCTAAAAATACTTCCGAGTTGTTAGCCAAAAATGCATTTATTCTTGGATTCATAAAAATGCAGGCCATGTGAAATATGTAGGGGGCATGCACTGTCATTGAAAAAAATTGACCAAAGAAAGAGAAGAAAAAGTTAAACTTGAAAATCCTTTATTGAAATTAAAAGAAGGTGGAAATGATAAGGCTTGGGGTATAACTGGGAAGCCCAACACGAAACACTTTGAGCCCATTTCTAAGGACCAGGCTGCCCTCTGTTCTCCAGTCCCTCCTCAGGAAGGCCCTGAGCCTTAGGCCAGCCTCCCCACTCTCACCACTTTTGGGCGACTAGGAAGGCTAGGCAGGAACCCATCCCAACCCCGAATCTCAGCATCTTGGTCTGTGCATTGCTTCTCAAAGCCCCTGGGATTCGGAACCAGGTTTTTTTTTTTTCTCCCCTTAAATCCATGGGGAGCTGGTATTTTTACAAAATACAGTAAGTTAATAAAAATGAAATTAAAAAGACATATAAAATGAGCCCCACTCCTTTATTATTAGATTCAACAGACACAAAATTACATTTCAGAAGTATTTTAAGGGGCACCCGGGTGGCTCAGTTGGTTGGGCAGCTGCCTTCAGCTCAGGTCATGATCCCAGGGTTCTGGGATTGAGTCCCGCATAGGGCTCCCTGCTCAGCAGAGAACCTGCTTCTCCTCTCTCCACCCGCCTCTCTGCCTACTTGTGCTCTCTCTCTATCTCTCTGTCAAATAAATAAATAAAATCTTAAAAAATATATTTTTTAAAAAAGAAAAGGACTAGGGGCACCTAAGTGGCTCAGTCTGTTAAGTGTCAGAATCTTGATTTCACCTCAGGTCATGATCTCAGGGTCATGAGATCAAGCCCCGCATGGGGCTCCATGCTCACTGGGGAGTCTGCTTGAGATTGTCTCCCTCTGACCCTCCCCCGGCTCTTGCTCTCTCTCTCTCTCTCTTTCTCTACAATAAGTAAATCTTAAAAAAAAAAAAAAAAAAGAGCTAGTATAAAAAGTTTCTGAACACACAGTCATAATATCTGTACTTATTTGACATGGATCAGTCAGAACTGGGTGCCACACTTTGAGCAGTACTGGTAATCAAAGAGCATAGATCTGAGAGGTTCACAGCCCAGTCCAGCTGTCCCAGGTGGTAAAGGTGTACCCTTGGACATTAATAACCATTTTGAGCCCCTGATGTCTACTCTGCAAAGTAGGATGATACCTGCTTATAAGGACAAAGAAGGATAGAGGGAACATGCCTGGAGGGGTGGTGTTTAATAAATGCTACCAGGGGTACCCGGGTGGCTCAGTCGGTTAAGCATCTGACTTTTGGTCTCAGCTCAGGTCTTGATCTAGGGTCATGAATTCAAGTCCTACACTGGGCTTCATGCTGGTAATGGAGCTTACTTAAAAAAAAAAGAAAAAAAAATCAAGGGGTGCCTGGGTGGCTCATTTGGTTGAGTGACTAACTCTTGATTTTGGCTCAGGTCATGATCTCATGGGTCACGGGATCGAGCCCCAGTGGGGCTCCATGATCAGTGGGCTTCTGCTTAAGATTCTCTCTTTCCCTCTCCCTCGGTGCACGCTCTCTGTCATTAAATAAATAAATAAAACCTTTTTTAAAAATAAAGAAATTTTAAAATAAATAAATAAATAAATGCTACCAGGACCTAATATTTCCATTACCACCTTGGTTAGTTTCCTATTGCTGCTGCAATAAATCACTACAAATTTAGTGGCTTAACAGATATACTGTCTTACAGTTCTAGAGGTCAGAAGTCTGAATGTCATTGGGCTAAACTCAAGGTGTCTGTAGGGCTCTGTTCATCCTGGAAGCTCTAAGGGAGAATCTGTTTTTTTATCTTTTCTACTTTCTAGGAGCTGCCTGCGTTCCTTGGCTCATGGCCCCTCCTCCATCTTCAAAGCCAGCAGTGTAGCATTTCAGATCTCTCTCTGACTCTGTCTGACTTCTTCAGCCTCTTTCTTCCTCCTTAAAGGAACTTTGTGATTACAGTAGGCCTTCCTGGATAATCCAGGATAATCTCCTTATTTTAAAGTCAGCTGTTTAGCAAACTTAACTCTATCCACAACTTTAATTCTCCCTTGCCAGGTGACATTCATATTCATATTCCTACTGAACATACTCAAATTCCTGGGGATTAGAATGGTGACATCTCTGGGGGATATTCTCTGCATATGTCATTTGTTCAACAGACATTTACTGAGCATCACTTTGGGAAAGGTACAGTGCTGACTTGAAGAATACAACCAGACAGAAGACAGAGGTGGGTCTTGAGTTCATGGAGTCTGTGCTTTAGAGAAGACTAACATCACACAAATTATTAATAATAAATTATTAATAAATACCAAAGAGTTAAAGTATATGATGAGTGCATTGTCTGGGAATCCTGATGTCAGTTGAGGGAGAAGTTCATTTAACATATGTCTAAAGATACTGTTCTGTGTGTGTTAACAAAGACCTTAATGGAAAGTGTTATAACAATTGCTTCAGACCACCTATATCAGAAAAACTTGGAAAAATTATTAAAACTGTCAAAATCTCAGAGTGCGGAGCCCAGGAATTTATATTTTGTATGCATTCTACGCACGCCACGAACACGATGATTCCTTCCCACATTATAATCTGAGAATCAGCATTTCGCTTTCCAAACTGGGCTTGATCAAAGCAATCACTGAAGTCTACCACCTCCCTCCAGGCCTTCTATGTCAGATTCTTCAGGAAAGGGACTTGGGAATCTTTATTTAAAACCAGTTGCCCTGCCCCCACCCCCACCAGACACCAGGGATTCTTATAATCAGACAATTTTGGGAAACATAAGTGTAATGGAAAGAAATAACCAGTGGTCTGGGTATCAGGAAGTTTAGCTTTTAATCCTTTCTTTTCTACTTCAGCAGATTCCCAGAACTCAAGGATCCACATTTGTAATATTCAAACAGAGGTTTTGAATGGGACAATTTTGTCTCCCAGGAGATATTTGACATTGTCTGGATACATTTTTTATTGTCACGACTATGGAGAGAGGAGGGGAGAATGGGAGATGTGCTACTGGGAGCCCAAGGTTGCAGAGAAACCTCCTACAATGCACAAGGCAGCCCTTACAGCAAAGAATTATCCAGTTCAAAATGTCTACAGTGCCAAAGTTGAGAAATCTTGTATTATTTAAGTGATCTTTTAGGAAGTGTTCCCAGGGAAAATCTGTAGAGGAGAAGGAAGAGGAGAGAGAAGGGTAGAAGGTCAGACAAGGGTGAGGAGCCAGGCTATGGCCTGTGGAGAAGCTCTGAAGAAAGCACAACATCAGAGTTGTCCTGGTCAGAGGCAAGGGAGTTCTAGTATTTATACCCCCATAGGTCAGTCATGAATTGTGGACTGCCTCTGTTCCAGTTCTCCATATGTGGGCAAAGAGAGTATTGGCTCCAGTGTGAGAGCTGCCTTCAGCCAAAGATCCAGATATGAGCTGTTGGGAATGAAAGCATTCAGAAATCCATGGAGAGGAAAACAGTGTGAAAGATCCTTGAGGTGGAGGTAGACTATTGACAAAATCTGTTACATTAGAGCATGAGTTTCCAAACTTCTTTTTCACTACAAATCTTTACTAGAAAAAAAGCTCTTCTTGGAAGCTCGATATATAATATTGACAAACACAGGGTTGTGTTGGTTGAGGAAGAGAAGCGTGGAGCCTGTCCCCTCCACCTCAATCCCCACCCCTTCTTGTCAACCCAGGCTTCACAGAGTTAGAGCTTCCTGGAGAACGTTAGTGATACGCTGTGTAATAGTCTATCAGAGCTGCCACAACAAAGTATCACACAGTAGAGGACTTAAACAACAGAAATGTAATCTCTTATAGTTTTGGAGGCTAGAAGTCCAAAATCAAGGTATAGGGAAGGTCATGCTCTCTCTGAATGTTCTAAGGGGAAAAATCCTTCCTTGCCTGTTCCTACCTTCTGGTGTTGCTGACTGTCCTTGGAATTCTTTGGCTTGTAGATGGCCTTCTTCTCCCTGTGTCTTCACATTGTCTTCCCTCTGTATGTATCTGTTCCCAAATTTCCTCTTATAAGGACATAAGTTATACTGGATTAGAGCCTGCCCTATCGACCTCATATGTATTTGAGGTTAACATATTAACCTACAAATTTTGAGAGACACAATTCAGCCCATTACAGATAAAATCCCTAAAATCCTTTTCATTATTCAGTTTCAGTGTCCAATATTTCTACATTAAGTGGTCCTTTAATGGTGTTTTTTGAAGATTTTGTGTGTTAAGATTAAGTGACTTGAACACTATCCTCCAGAGTTTTCACCCTTAGTGAACCCCAAGAGCACCTCAAATTGCTACCTCATTCACAACCAATCCAACAGTCAAGTAAGAAGCCTGAGAGTCACCTACATGGACTGAGATGAGCCAAGCATTATTCATGAACATGAATAATACCACACACCAGACACAAGAGTCTCCTCACTGCTATTGTCCCATATGATTTTAAACCACTCAGGAAGGTGCTCAGGGCAGGAATATTATTCCCATGAATCAGATGGGGAAACCAAAGCTCAGAGCATGACTTGCCCAAGGCCACATGAGGTCGAGCCTTCCACCACTCACTAGTGAAGCCTGGTGCTCTTTTAAATAAAACCAGCTTACCTGGTTCCTTCCAGCTAATAAGGAAAGTTTTTATAAATAATGAAACCTGTGGCCAATGAGTAGGAAAAGATATAATGTTTTTGACTAAACCAAATTTTCCTTTGAAGAAAAATTAGTTTACATCTTTATGAGTTGGTTGAAGAAATTTAACTTAAATTGAAAGCACATGAACTTAAATAGTGGGCTTACCATGTGCTAGGCACAATTCTAAGGGATTGCATATATTAATTTTTAAATTTTTACAACAAGCGTTGGAATAAGTGCCATTATTATTCACATTTCATGGAAGAGGAATCAGATGAGAAATCATTCCTGCTGGTACTGCTCTTAAAAGTCCCAGCTAAAACCTCTTCGACCTCAGCCGCAGCAACATCTTCCTAGGAACATCGCCAAAGGCAATGGAAGCAAGGGCAAAAATGAACTATTGGGATTTCATCAAGATCAAAAGCTTTTGCACAGCAAAGGAAACAGTCAACAAAACCAAAAGACAACTGACAGAATGGGAGAAGATATTTGCAAACGACATATCAGATAAAGGGCTA
>PISX010025831.1:0-25513 GCA_004024625.1 Mellivora capensis | reverse complement strand
GAGCATCAACCACCCTATGTCTTAGATCATGTGCATTCGCTGGAACTCGTTCTGATTTTGTTTGGGCAGAGCCCTTCAATCTACCAGCTCTTCACCGGCCACTGCCAACCCAATAGATGGCTCAGGGATGGTCACAAGCGGAGACAACTACTCTACAAGAAGTTTTCGCACAGGCAGAGAGGCATGCCTGATATAGGTCTGTGGCTTAAAGACACGAAAGAGCCAGTCCAAGTCAGACAGGCAGGATGGACTGTGGCAGGTTGCAACCCAGGCGCATGAAGGGTTTCAGAATCTGGGCTCTTGGGTGACCCAGCTCGTGTTCAAATCCTGGCTCTGTCACTCACCAGCTTTGTGACTTTGAATAAGTTACCTAACTGTCCTCTGGCTGCTCCAGAGGGTGTTTGAGGTGATTGCTTGAGTTAGTCCAAGTGAGTAGAACAGGGTCAGGCCATTATTAAGGCTCTGGTAGGTGTTGGGCAGGAGAGTGCTATAGCCCTGAAAGCCCGGACTCTTCCCTTCACCAAGTCCCCATGGTTTCCAATAGAATCAAGGGCTAACATACAAATTAAATATCTCTTTGAAAATAAATTCTGAATTGTAGACTTTGTATTTCATAAGATTTTATAAGAAGGAGAGGACAGGAGGCACTGGAGCCACCCCGAGAAGCTTCTGAGGGGAGGTGGGACCGAGAGGAGACCAGAGGAGGGGGCATAGGGCTAGAGAGGGGTTCCCGGCTTTCCACGCCAAAGCCCCTTCATTGGAATAAGGGCTGAGTGTTCTAAGGGCCTTGTTTTGAAGGACACAGTGTATTTGGGTATTTAAGCAATAGCACAAAGAACAATCCCATTATACTAGAGTTGTAACTTATAATGAACTCCTTCCCTGTGGGGGAGGGGCGGGTCATCTCAGTCATTCCACTTCCTGCCCCTCGACAAGGCTTTCTCTCCACCTTAAGGCAGCCTCCTCTTCCGAGCGGGCATTTGTGGGTGCTGTTTGTGAGCAGCCTTGTCGGGACACCTGCCCAGAAAGCCGAGTGAACTTTGTCCACACGGCCACTCCGCTGCCTCGTCTCGCTGGAGTGCGCTGGCAACACACTGTGGGCAATGGTCTCTGCACAGACGCCATATTGATTTCAGTCCACCCCCAAAACCTTACCACGTCACGCCCAGTTATGTGCTCTGCTAATTAAACCCCGGTGGCCTTGAGATCGGATCAAGCTGGATGCAGAATGAGTGCTCTGCCCCTCAACTTCTACCCTCATTTCCTGAAGACTGACCTAAAGGGTAATCCAGGACTTGTGTTTGGAAAAGTCTGTTCTAGAACATGGTGACCATGACGGCTTTACGATGTTGGACCTGAACCCAGGAATAGGAGCTAATGTTCAGTTATAGTGTGTGTTTGTGTGCGTGCATGTGTGTATATGTATGTGTGTGTGCCCACACAGGCACGCGTGTATGTGCGTGCGCACACTGTATGCTGCCTGTGGCCACAGCATGGAAATTTCCCTTCCTGCTTCTGCCTCACCAACCACACTTGAGCTTCAGGACAGCTGAATTGGGATGTGTGTCTCCCAGGTGATATATTGACGGGCCAACCTCTAGTAGCTATGACTGTGATCTTCCTTGGAAATTAAGGTCTTTGCTGATAATATCAGGTTAAGGTGAGGTCATTAGGATGGGTCCCAACACAATGACTCATGCCCGTCTAAAAAGAGGAAAAGAGACACAGAGACACATGGGGAAAACACCAGGTAACCACAGAGGCAGAGACTGGAGTGGCATGTCTACAAGCCAAGGACAGCCACGCATGGCCGCGACCACCAGAAGCTATGAGAGAGGTGTCGAATGGACCTTAGAGCACTTTGGAAGATACCTGGACTTTGGACATTTGCCTCCAGAACTATGAGAATAAATTTCTGTTGTTGCAAGCCCCCCAGTCATGGCACTTTGTTTATGCATAGGTAGGAGTCGAGTACAGGATACACAAGCTAGTCATCTTCAGCACCTCAGGAACATCAGGAATCGAGGGTGGTTCACTGCTGACCTTGAAACCGCAGCCTGGCTTACAGGGGCTTCTTTGCGTGTCTGTCTTCCTTCCATCTTTTGTGACTCCTCCAACCAAATGTCAGGTTGTTCCTCCCGGATGGAAACTTCTAGCGTGTTGGACCATTGATGTAAACTTCTCACCGGCCCTGAGTTGACCGGTGATAACCCACAGCCTGTGAAGGAAAAGGGCATCTCACTCAAGTGGGGACAAAAGTTCCCAGAATTTTCCCCAAAGTACTTGCCTCATCAATCCCAAACAATCTACACAATCGTCATTCTTTCTGAGAATAGATTCTCTTTGACATAATTAATCCCCCAGAGCTGCCTCTTCCCTCAGCATTTAGTCATTCATCCATTCAACAAATATTTATCAGGAGGATAGTGTATTCCAGACGCTTTTCTAAATGCTGGAAACCACTAGGGATAGAGCAGCAGACAAAATGGTCTGCAATCCCAGCCCTCAGAGGATGTACATTCTGGAAGGGAAAGCCAAACAATAAACAGCCCCCACATTGGGGAAATACATGGTATATTTTGTACAGCATAGACTATATTGTGTATATGATATCGCATAGGTTCCATGGAGGATAATACACCAAAGAAGGCAGACAGGAAGTTCTGAAAGGAGAGCAGGTGTTCACCTGACTGACGGCTTTAGCCACCTTTCTCTACAGTGAGAACCAACGGCCAGATCTCACTGACTTAAGAGAGCAACCAGTTGTCTCTCCTTTATGGGTCGCTGGGTCAGTTTCAGTTCTGGGTCTACTTGAACTCAGCTGGGCTCCCCTGATCTCCTCAGGTCAGGACTCAGAGTGCGGGGCAGTCTCTAGGATGATTCCCAATGACCTCGGCATCTCCGCATTTACATCCTGGTACAATCTCTTCCCTTTGAGCGTGGTCTGGACTTAGCAACTCGCCTCTGATGAACAAACAGGACAAAAGGGACTCCACTGTTGGATTATAAAAAGACTGTACCTTCTGTCTTGCTTGTCCTTTCCCATGCTTTCGTTGTCTGGGTCCCCAGTCTGGGGGAAGCCAGCTGCCCTGCTGTGAGCTGCCCCACGGAGAGCCCACATAGTGAGGAACGCGTGTCTCCAGCCAAGAACCAGTGGGATTCTGGATGTCTGGCTCAGGAAGAGTTGGTAAATGAGTGCTTTGTGCTCACCAGGGCAGAGGATGACATGACAGAGGTCGACAGTGCCTCTTGATGGGGATGGAAGGATAGACACCTCCTGGAAGGTGGCATCCTACTAGGATGGAAGGAAACAGAAACACGTATTTTTCACAAGTTTATTCTAGGCACATAAGGTGCTGCTTTATTTCTTTTTTGGAAAGAGTGAAGTACGATAAAGACAGGAGACTTTTTTAAAAGATTCCCCACTAAGGAGCTGTTTTTATTTTGAGTTTCTTTGCTAATTTGTACTGATCTGATACCTTGGGTGTCTTTTTCACCATGGTTTTATTACTGTTTTTCTTTTCATGTGGAACTAGAAATACAACATTTGCTACTTGGCAGAAAGAAAGAAAGAAAGAAAGAAAGAAAGAAAGAAAGAAAGAAAGAAAGAAAGAAAGAAAGAAAGAAAGAAAGAAAGAAAAGAAGGAAGGAAGGAAGGAAGGAAGGAAGGAAGGAAGGAAGGAAGGAAGGAAAGAAAGAAAGGGAGAGAAAGAAAGAAATCTAGTTTTTATGATACTCAGACACAAGACTTAAGATAAATCTCTCTCGGTGGTTTCAGTGCCTGCTTGTGGGAAGGGGCAGCCCGGGACAGTCATGAGACCCAGCCTGGCATAGACAGGCTGGCTGAAGGAGCAGGACCATGCTGGGGAACCCCCTGCTGTTGCTTCCACAAACCGAAACTCAAGATTCATGGTCAGAGAACCTGTGCTCAGGCCCCAGCTCTGCCACTTCACCTCTGTGTGGCGTTTAGCAAATCCCCTCATCTCTGAGCCCCAAAGGGGTAAACACGACAGTACTAGCAGCATCTGCAAGTGCCGATCGGTTTCAAATACCACAGCATATGAGAAGAGCCTCACACGGGACCCTCAAACCTGACACAGCGACATAATGGTTATGAAGTATGAAAAGGTAAGCAGAGATTGCTGGGAAAATGAAGACATTGTACATCCACTGGGTCTTACTAGGATTAGAAACTCAGGAAAGTGTTGGTTGCCTCTTCCTGGGGGGCACAATGTTGCTGAGTGGGCAATGAGAGCTTTGACTCCTGAAGGTAAAAATCAGACTTGATCCTTTTGAAATATGACAGAGAACGTCTTTCAGCATTGCTGTGCTCCTGCACCAGTCCTAACCCCGTTCCCCGCGCCTTATTCTGTCTTTCCTCCACTTCCATATTTACCACTTGGCCTCCTTCCTGCTCATCCTTCCTCTCTGTGGCTGTCCTCGAGGCGCACAGCGTGGGGGGACTTCCCATCCACCGCAAGGGCTGGGGTCATCTGGCAGCCTCCAGCTGCGACACCTCTGGATGGCCGTGACTGAGCACGGCAGGACAGTGGGGTCTGGCCATTTCCACCCAAGGTGGGGCCACTCTCCTGGCTCGACTTTGTTCCAGACCTCTGTGTGCACCCCTTGGGGCCCCCTTCAGATAGAGATGCTGTCTGCTCAGGTCTGTACGCTCCTTGCTTTCCTGTCTCAGGTGTCAGACCTGCACTGGGGTCTGGAGGCTTTCCTTCCCAACCCACTGACCTCTCATGGGTTCTTCCCCACAAGTGCCTTGTGTGCCTTATCCCTTCTCAGTGTCTGCTTGCTGAACTGACCCATTTTGCTGCTCCGCCTGCTCTGCTTCCTTCTCCTCTTATTGGACATCCGCTGCGGTGCTTAACACAGGTGTAGGTCAGGCACCCCCAGCAGGCAGATCAGTGACACCATCTGTGAAGGAAGGGCTGGCCAGCTGGGACCTCAGGAGCTACACCGACATCATGTCAGGATTGAAAACACCAAGCGGGCGGTGGTCCTCTGAGCGGCGGGAGGTTGCTGCATCCTCTGAGCGGCGGGAGGTTGCTGCAGTCCCACTTCGCCGACACCGTTCTCCATTCAAGGTGCTGATGGCATCTCGGACCCTGCAGTCATTCCCTCAGACCTTCATCTGGACCGCGGAGCCCCTAGGATGGACTTGGTCAGAGAGTCTGGAGGAGGTGAGTGCGGAGGACCTTCCAGTCTTGGCAGCCAGGTGCTCCCAGGGCCAAGGACCCAAACCGGTGTAGAACTTTGGCCACAGTATTGTCACATCTCCTCTCCCCGAGCTTTCCCTGAGACCCCCTAGTGCCTTGAGAGTTCACAGATTCCCTTCTCTCCCCAGTATTTAGTGCCTTTGATCCCAGCTCCCCTCAGTCCGGCCTTGGAGAGAGTCTGGTCATGCACAGTTGTGGCTCAAGTCTCAGGAATTTTCTGAGTGACAGCGGATCTCACCCAGAGGGTATACGCATGTTAACAAGGGTAGAAGACAAGGTCTTAAGCCAAAGGAAGGAATTTCAAGCAGCCCAAGTCCAGGTCCTGTGGGACAAGGAGGTTTGCCTGTTCTGCTTTGTGTTTCTCAGATCAAAATTTCTCGGCCTCCTCGCTGCCTCTCAAGAGGGCGAGATGCAGGGGGACTAGGGGCTCTACATGCAGCACGTTGCTAAGCTTCTAAACATATATGATTAGCAAGCATTATCTTGTGCGAATTTTACAAGCCTCTAAGCCAAGTGTTAAGAAATCTCAGAGAGGGGGTTGTTTTCTTTTTCTTTGTTTCTTTGTTTTTTGTTTTTTGTTTTTTTCCAGAGAAGGAGGGAGCATGGTGGTTAGGCGACTTGCCAGGGCTGGCAAGGCAGTGGCAGGACTGGAACTGGGACCTAGGCCTGACTGACATCCACCTTGCCATCTCTTTCTTCCCAGGAGGTTTTCACAAACCTTCCGGAACACAAGGATCACCGAGGTGCACACCAAGAATGCAGGCTCTGGAGGGCCCCTCCACGTGGTCTGACTCAAGGCAGGGAGTGATCAGCACGTCCCATCTGCCCCAGAGTAGCGGCCCCAGGCCTTGGTCCCCATAAGCAGGCTCTGAGGCTGGACACTTCCAAGGGGGCCCTCAGGATCCTCACCTGTGGGAAACAAAGGGTTCAGGCCAGACTGAGAAAGTCTTCAGTGGAAACTACTGGAAACTCTGAAGCTGGCACAAACCACCAGAACTGAGCTGAGCTGGACGAGGGGGGCCAGACTTCCCACCAGCGCCCGAGCAGTCCCGGGGGGAGCCCGCGGCCGGGAAGTTCTCTTCAGCAGAGGCAGTTCCCAAAACTTCAGGAATGGAGAACCGTCAGCCAACAGCCTCCCCAGCAGCGGGCAAAATAGATCCTTCAGTGCTGGAGTGGCCAGGGCCACAGTGTCCACAACAGGAACCACGGTAGAAAACCCACAGAAATCATGATACGAAATCCTGGTGGTTCAGAGATTTTCTTGGCCTCACCTAGAGTCTCTGGCCAGTAGGGGGCAGCAAAGAGCTTTCCAGGTGCTGCTACTGCACGTGCTGGCGTTTGCTGGGTTTAGGATCCTCCCTCTGCCTGCAGGGAGGGAGGCAGGCAACCGCGGAGGCGGCCTGAGTAAGGGGTTCACCTCCTGGTAGTCGTGCAAAAAGTTACTTAACCCCCCTATCCACGTCTGAAAACGTGTGGGTCGCAATAGTACCCACTTTACAGGGTTCTTACGTCAGTGAAGCGTTGAAATATGTGCAATGCTTGGCACTACACCTGACGAATACTACCTTGTCACAAAACCTTATTAGACTTATTGTTTTCATTCTATTTCAGGTGATTGTCATCTAATCAAGAGGCTATGGTGACAGGTTGGACACATGATGGGGAGGATACTGGGGCCATTTGTAGAGACCAGGTGGGGAAGCCAAACAGCAGGAAGAGGAGGAGGACCTTCCAGAAGGCGGTTCTGGGGCCACTGTCCAGGTGAGGAAGGAGATATGAGGGATCTGAAAGTCAACAGTGTCTTGGAAGGAACTATACCACAAGGATGTATGGGGCCACCCAGAGGGATGACCCATCAAATAATTAAGCCTACAATCAAAATGGAGTTTCAGAAGAGAAAAGGACTGAAGAAGGAACCATGGGGATGTTGACATTTTAAGAGTGTTGAGGCAGGGGAAGAGCAGGCCCTGGCTGAGAAGGGAAAGGAGGCTGCGCAGGTGTGAGGACAGCGAAGGACAGACAGGTGTGAGGAAGACAGGTAAGGGTAACAATCCCAGAGCCAGGAGGGGAAGGTTTTCAACAAGGAGTCTGAAAAGCAAGCAGGCACAGATGTCAGGCAGGATGGGGCTGGAGAGAAGAAGTGATGGGCAACCTTCCTAAGAACAACCTTAGTGAGGGCAGAAGCCCAGTTACAGTGGCCCCAGGATTTGGTGAAGGAGAAATGGTGGATATCATCAAAAGGAGGCATGTAGGTGGGAAGCCTAAAGATCGTATTAACTATGCAATGGAGACGGAGAGACGGACGGATGGATGGATGGATGGGTGAGAGATGGAGGGATGATGGATAGATGGACAGGGGATGGATGTACTGATAGATGGACAGATAGACTACTTATGCTTTAAGTCCCATTTGTCAAGTTGTTCTTCTAAGCACTTACCTGTGTTATCTCACTTAATTGTATGAGATGTGTATTGTTAGTCTATTTTCCTATCCTTGTGCTAACAGAACTCTGTTCTGATTGTCCCATCTTTGTAATAAGATTTAATATCTGACATTTTTTGGCCCTTTTCTCTCTGTATGTATTTTAGAATAAGATTAAGTTTGGAGAGGGGGGAAAAATGGTGGGCTATTTGGCATTAAATCTTTAGATTAAACATAATCAGAATCTTATAGTGAATCTACTCTTCCATGAACATAGTATATATCACTGTCTTTTCATTTCTGGGATAAGATGTTCTCATTTGAAAGTGATTTTTAAAAAAGTAAAACCATTGACCCTAACCTCTTATAACATAAGGTATATTTCTTTATAAATGTTTCCTTAGAGATAGCACTTGTCTTCAGGATAAAACCACACCAATTTCTAATTTTCATCACCACATTTCCATCAACCACATTTCCATCTCTTATTTAAAATCTCTCAGGGACTCTCTATTGCCTACTAAAGATAAGATCTTTTGATGTTCATGCAAGGTTCTTCATGACGTGATCCTTAAGTTGCAAATTCTCTGCTTATCTCTGGCCTCTTTTCTTTGTTCATTGTGTCTGCCCTGTCATCAATTCCTTAAAATATACTTATTATATTGCATAATAAAAATTATTTAAATATAATCATATTTAATATATATTGTATATTATATATATATAGTTTAGTTTGTCCCCAAGAATCTTTCATCCAGATTATCACAATAGGCTCCTAAGCAGTCACCAAGAGTGATATTGTAAAATACAAATTGTTTTATGTCACTCCCAAATCCTTCAATTGGCCCACTGGTGTGCTGTAGTCTGTTCATACTGGCTTCTGAGTGAATTGTTGTTAATACTCAGGAATCTCACAAGCCAATTGTTAAGCTGTTGTTTGCTTGAAAATGACCCTGGTGGGACTATTTACTCTAGAAAATAAAAGGGCATATTCTACAGATGAGTGAATTTTGTTTTTGAAAGCCAGTTTTCGAGCACAGTGCTGAATATACCCTTTACCCGTGAGATGAAGACCATAGCCCATAATCAAGTTTCTCTCTACCTATGCCCTAGTCAAGCTGCAGCTCCAAGAGGTTTTATACCTCTTTGATTTTGCACTATCTTCCTTCTGGTTGTAAAGTATTCCCTTTCCCCAGCCTATATGTATCACTGCCTAGACTCAGTTCAGTGTTAATCACCTAAGGAAGCACAGGATGCCTCTTTCCTGTACCTCTACAAAAAGCTTTTAGTACATGACACCTAGTCATTGGTTTCTCTATCTGTGTACTCCTTAATCTGTGAGCTTCTGAAAAGCATGCATCCGTCATTACTCATCTATTATTCCCTGTGGTTAGTACACATATACGTCAGAGATATTGGGGTTTCGGTTCCAGACCCCTGCAATAAACGGAATATTGCAATAAAGTGAGTCAAACTAAATCCCCCTCCCCATACATCTACAAGTTACATTGATTCTATGCTATAGTCTATTAAATATGTAATAACATTTGGTCTAAAAAATGTACATACTTTTTTTAAATACTTTATTGCTAAAAAAAAATGCTAGCCATTGTGTAAGCTTTTAGCATGTTGCAGTCACTGATCACAGATCACCATGACAAATATAATAATAAAAAATTCTCAAATTTAAAAAATAAAAAGAAAAGAAAAAATCTGAAATAATGAAAGAATTACCAAGACATGACACAAAGACCCCAAAAAAGCAAACAGTCTTGGAAAAATGACATTGATAGACTTGCTTGACACAGAGTTACCATAAACCTTCAATTGTTAAAAAAAAAAAAATGCTGTATCTGTGAAATGCAGTGAAGTAATGCATAGTAAAATGAGATATGCCTCTACATTGTCTAGCACATGACAGGTGGTACATAAATGGTGGCCAGCTAAGAAAGGCGTTGGTAAAAGATCTTCCCTACCTTCTCTGGGTACCTATGATTCCCAGCCTTAACTTCCTGCCATGTCCCCCAGATCTGCCCTATAGGAAGAAGTACAGTATAGCACCACTCCCCATTCTACCCCCTCATCCATAAAGCAGGGCTGGTGGATCAACCCCAAATCCAGAGAGAAACCAAACTGAATGGGAATTCTATTCTTTCTTCCCATGTTACTAGAAATAATTAGTGAGGCAAATTGTTGAAAGAGTTTGCTGTGGTTACCTATTGATGTATCACAAATCACCCCCAAACTTGGTGTTTTAAAAGAACCATCTTGGTTTTCTCATGACTTTGTGGGTCAGGAATTCAGGAAGGCCTGGGTTTTGCACTTTGACTCTCATCCCTGGGGCATCAGGTGGGGTGCAGCTGGCTAGGAGGACCCCCTTCCAGGGTGTCTTCTTCCTGTGTACATTCAGCATCTCTGTATTCTGTGGCCGCTCTGTCTCCACAGGATGTTTCGTCTGCCAGAGCTTTGCCTGTGGCTTGGGCTTCCCACAGCATGGTGACCTCAGGAGAGTTGTCCTTAGATGACAGCTGTCTTCCAGAAGAGCAAGGCAGAAGCTGTCAGTCTTCTTAAAAAGTAGCCTCAGAGCAAGCATTAGATTACATCTCCTGCACTCTATTGGCAAAAGCAGTACCAGGCCGGATGGGCTCAGGAAGATAGAAATAGATCCCATTTTCAATGGAAAGAGTATAAAATACTTCATGCCCATCTTTAATCTGCCACAGAGGTGACTCGCTCTTGTCTCTCTCTGACAGAAATTGGGATATCAAAGCTACACTGAGAGGAAAATACGAAGCCTGAAGCTCTCTCTGAGGAATTAGTTACTATCTCCAGCCAGGTGCAGTGATACCTGGCACCAAACATTTAATCAAATCCCAAAAGAAAGGGCTGAACTGAGTTTTTTCTAACACTGACCTGCAGTCCATCTCAGACGACTTGACCTCCAACAATTCCGTGTCACCAAAGTAGGCAGAATCTGTTCTCCAACTGTTAGAGAGAAAGCATTGCCTCTCCTGGGGTGAGCAGGGAGTCCAGAAGCCATCCTCACTGTGTCAGAGGAAACAGAAAGAATAAAACCACCAGAGGAGATCGAAATGAGAGGAAATGGCACAGAAACCACTCACACAAACTGTAGAAAGGGAAAAGAAGCAGAAATACACACACAGAACAAACAAAACCAGTTTTGTTTTGTTTTTTTTCCAGACAATTGGATTTCAAGGTTTGAATGTGTTTCCTTGAAGAACGTGAAAGTTCATCACTACAGGATTTCTAGGTTTATGGATCCCTACGTCAATCAAGGTTGAACGGGAAGCATGGTGACTCACCTCAGAAGGGAAGATTGAAAATCATGGAGAAAGGAGGCTGTTAACAAAGGTGGGGGAAGCCTTGTGGAAAACCAGGTACAGACAATGGGAAGAAGTCATGACGGGGGGCGGGGGGTGGTCAGTGAAAGAAGGGAGGAGGCAAATGTTGGAAGCCGACAAGAACTGATACTGTAGGAGAGGGCTCTCTGAGGGGAGCCGCAGTATAGGAAGAGAGCTTCAACTGAGATCCAATTGTGGTCCAGCTGAAACTACCCCAACCCAGGTGAACTGCCAGATGATAGCAGCCACCTAAGCAAACTCAAGTGGAACCAGCAGAAAACTGGCCATTTGAGCCCGTTCCAACTGCTGACCTACAGAATCTTACCTTCCAAGAAAACTCAGGGCTGTTTCCAGGGGTCAGTGGTGTGTGTTGTATCAATATATTCCTTCCAAGATAAACTACATGCCGTGCTTTCTGGTCCTTTCTACCACTAGGAGAAGGCACAATACCTAGTAGGTCTCCTTGGATATTGGAGGCAACATATACTATCTTTTGGTCAAGCTGCTCTAACCCATTTTCCAAGTCACATAAAGGCTGCCCATTTTGATTAATAACCAGCAGAGGAAATGTACTGGATCTGGTGAAAGCTGTCGTTCAAGCTGCCCTAGCTCCTAGGCCGTATAACCAGCAAACCTGATAATGTCTGAAGTGCTTACAATAGAGGTACCTGCTCTGTGGAACCCTGAGCAGGTGTCGTAGAGGAACCCAGCAGAGCTCCAGATACTGTTCTTCTGATAGTTTCTGCCTTGGACAGGCCCAGTAGACAGCAAATTCTTGTCCACAATCCACCACATTACTAGGCAACCCAAGGTACCCATCATGAACTAGACGCTGTCTGATCCAGCGCGTTACAATGCTTGGCACGCACTGCGGCACTCCACCATCACGTGGGAACGGTAGGTACAAGACTGGTCTCGTGGGCTCCGAACTCAAGTGAATTACATGGCCACATGGTGCTGAGCCCCATAGTTCCCACTCTTGCCATACTCCCTCCTCTCTTTCAGGCTAGCACCCATCGCTTCATGAGGAATTCCCCAGGACCAGTTAACTGAGGGAGAAAAAAATTCATGCCTAGTTTACAGAGTTCTGCAAAAGTCCTGGCACTGTCTGAAAATGGGCAGCAGTGGCACCTCTGCCATATGGAGCGGCAGAGCCAGAGGACAACAAGGCATTAACAAAGACCTCGCAGTGGCCAGAACTGCAGGCGGTGCACCTGTGGCCATTCAATTTGCCTGAAAGAAGACATCGTCAAAGGTAAATGCCTATGCGGGTTCATGAATGCTAAGTCTGGCTGGACCTGAAAGTAAGATGGTCGGAAAACTGCTGACAGGGAGGTCTGAGGGAGAGGAACGTGGCCGGACCCCTCTGAGTGTGCACGACCGTGAGGATGTTGGCATCCTTGTGAATGTTCACTAAAGGGCAATCTGCAGTGGGCCTTCACCATCAGGTGGATGAGATGACTAATTCTAGGGGTGTCCGCTCCTCTCTTTCCCCAGGCATCCTGTCTAGCCGGTGGGCTCATGAACAGAGGCCATGGTGGCAGGGACAGAGATTACGCACGGGCTCAGCACTGTGGACTTACCTTCATCAAAGCCAGTCTGGCTGCGGTCACTGCTGAATCCCAACCTGCCAACAGTGAGCCCCTGATTTGGCACCTTTCTCTGAAGGGAACCGGCCTGCCGCCTGGTGGCAAGTTGATCCGACAGGACTGCGTCCATCGCAAAGAAGCTGTGCTTTGTTCTCTCTGAGAGACTTCTTGGGTGGGGATTTGCCCTTTTCGCCTACAGTGCTTCTGACAAAACCAGCATCTTTGGACTTATTAGACGCCTCATTGACCATCATGGCAATCCACACTTCATTACTTCTGACCAAGAAAGATTTTATAGCAAATGGAGTGTAGCGAGGGGCTCATAGGTATGTAATTGGCGGGTGTTACCATGGTCCCATGGATCAGCTGGCTCCACAGAATGGTGGTGTGGCCTTTTGAAGGCTCAGTTTTGATGCCACGGGGCAGGCCACTCTTTGAAGGGATGAGGTATATGCTCAGAATCAGCAAGTGCTGCCTTCCCTGCCCGGACTGCCAGGTCCCGGGATCAAGACGGAGATAGGAGTAGTTCTTCGTATTTTCCCTTCATGATCCACTAGCTACTGGCAACATTTTTATAACTGATCCCTGCAATTTTCCACTTTTCTGCTTAAAGAGTTTAGTTCCCAAGAGAGGAGTGTTTCTACCAAGGGACACAGCAGCCTTTCATTCCGTTGACCTGGAAATTACATTGCCACCAGAACACTAGCAAATCTGGGCTACTGGACTGGCTGGGCTGCTTGGCCCTGTCTACGAAGGGGACTACAGGGTGCTACTCATCAGCCGGGGCCAGGAGAAGTATGTCTGGCCTGCAAGACTTCTGGGTGCCTCTTAGCATTCCCACATCCCATCATGAAAGTCAATTAAAAAAACTGCAAAACACAAGGACAAACCAGTAAGTAGCTGTTTAAAGAATTAAGGTTTGGACCATCCCACCAACTAAGGAACCATAACCACCCGAGGTCCTTGCTGAGGGGAAGGGAAGATGTAATAGGCTATAGATGACAGAAGGTTGTAAATGCCAGCAACAAGCACGTGGCCAGTTGCAGAAATGAGGACTGCTATAGTTCTAAGTAGCTTCTTTCTTGCTCTTATATAAACATATTTGTGTGATATTAACCAGCTTGCTCTCTCTCTATCTCTCTTCCTGCCATTTTCCAACTACTTAGCATAAGGTATATTATTAGTGGTTAACCTTGTATCTCAGGAAGTGAGATACAGGCTATCAAAGGGGAGTGTGACTCAGCTAAAATGGCAATGAATACCGTCAGATGGATAAAGTGAACATGTGGGACTTGGAATTCTCCTTTGGGGAGAGAGTTAGTGTTTTCATTTGTACAAGGTTAGTTGCTTGGTGTTGGGGGAAGCAGGATTTTGCTTGTGTTTTCACTTGGAGGGTAACTGTGGCTGGAGAGGCTGTCAAGGTGGATGTCATGCTGACCAGGAATGGACAGTGTTGAATTGTGCTGTGCTGATTTGCCTGAGCTGGGTATTGGACTCCCCTTAATTTTCTTCCCTGGATGATGCCTGGTTAGAGTTGTCCAAGAAAGGAACATATTCAGGGTCTGGAAGGAGAAGTGCATGAGCTGCCATAACTCTCTGAAGGTATTGTGGATATGACAGAGAGATGCAAAGATGCCCTCTGGGTTCCAGGCCATCCATACTCTCCTCTGCTCTGTCCAGCTCTTCCTCCCACTGTGCTGACCTGCAGTGACTCCAAGGCAACCAGGAGAAGCTTAGATGTGGTCACACACAGACCATTTTATGGGCTCCTTCCTTCAGCACCACTTTGAAAGCTGTACAAACAAGTCCCAGGTTGAGTAGTGAGTGTCTCCTTTCAATTGTCAAGATGACAAGTAGGCCTTGTCATCTATTAGGGCAGGTGTGGAATGCAAATCTAGAAGTCTAGAAGTCTTGCATTCCACACCTGCCCCAGTAGATGACAAGGCCTAATTCCTGAATCCTTTATTCCCCCCGTCTCATGGTGACTCTGCTCCCCTGAATGAATTCTGGCTTCTGGGTGGGGTCAGCCAAAGGGGAGAAGCTGATGAGACCAGAAGAAGGAAGGAAGGATGGGTCAGGGAATGCATTCCCTGGTTCTCCCCATGTCCTGCTGAGTCACCCCAGATCACCCAACTTATGGGTTCCCATGGGTGACCCTCTCCTCAGAGCTCCTCCATGTTCTACTTCCTGCAATTGTCCATAGGTATCGGGATAGTCAAAACTTCATCTACAGCCCTGGGACCCTGTACCACCTTGCTGGCTTCCCTTCACCCTGCCCACACCTTTGTAAGAATTCACTGCAGCAAATTCTCTTGAATTTTAAGCATGCCTCATGGACCTCAATGAAAGGGCTAAAACTATACAAATCTTTAAAGGACACAAAAAAAGCCAACCTTTGTGACTTTGGGTCAGGTGATGGCCACTTAGAGGTGTTAACAAAAATACAACCAGACTTTAAAATGTAAGACTTTGATGCTCCAAAAGATACTACTAAAAATGTGAAACTATAATTCATGGAATAGAAAATATTTGCACATCACATATCTGATAAGGGTCTAGCATCCAGTACATATTTTTTAAATCTTACCACTCAACATTAAGAAGACAAGCAACCTAATTAAAAATAGGCAAAACATTTGAATAGGCATTTCTCTAATGACGGTCTATAGACCATCCACAAGCATGTGAAAAGGTATTCTACATCATTAAGTCATCAGGGAATTTCAAAATCAAACCCTTCTGGGATAGCACTTCACACTCACAAGGGTAGATGAAGTAAAACAGAAGGATGATACTGAGTATTGATGAAGAGGTGGAGAAACCGGAGAGCGGGTACACTACTGGGGCACATAGAGTGACACAGTGCGGCCATTCCTCCAGAGGCTCAGCACAGTTATACCCTAGAACCCTGCAGGTCCTCTCTTCCGTTCATACCCCGAGGAAATGGAAACTTACAGCCACACGAGAACTTGTACGTGATGTTCATCACCATATTACTCGTCAAATTCAGAAAGTAGAGAGAGTCCAAGTGTGCGTCCTGATGAGTGAATGAGCAGAAGGGGACATGGCCCTACCACAGAATATTGGCCATAAGTGGGGACGGACTATACACGCCGTGCTGTAGACCAGCTTGTAAGCATCAGGCTACATGAAGAAGCCAGCCATGAAAGACCGCATATTATACGATTCAATTTATATGAAATGTCCAGACAGATCAATACATACAGTGCTTGCCAGGGACTGGAGGGAGGGGAAGCGGGAAAAGATTGTTAATGGGTGTGGGGTTTCTTTTTAATAGTAGTGACGGCTGTGCAGCTACGTGAATACACTAAGATCTGCCGAATTACACACTTTAGGAGGGCGAATGTTATGGGATGTAAATTACATCTCCGTAAACCTGCTGTTTAGAAAAACTAAGTGAGCCATCTTCTTCCTGTGGGTACCCTGACCGCCAAACGCTGAAATAACAGATGCCTCAGCCTCTTTTATTGTAAAATCTGGTTTCACCCACAGGAGTTGGTCCCGAACCCGACATCATACATCATGAACTTCATGAGAACAAAAAAGCGTGTTTTAAAGGGTAGACTGTAACTTCTCAGCTGTACTACGAGGCAGAGTTAAATTTAATAATTTAAAAATTATTTAAAATAATTTTTAATAATTTTTTAATGTCACCTAGCCACAGTGTAAGAGCAAAGCTAGAATTCCTGAATATCAGCCCCGGAAAGAAACAGCGCTCTCCATGGTGAATCAATACACGAGTCCCCATCTTGGTTTAGTTGGCAAAACTGACCCGAAATGAGAAACCACTCTTCAAGCATGCAGGAGTTGGGTCCAAATGCTGTTGCTGGGAAGCTGCATGATTTCATGGGGACAATCATGAACTAGGAATTAAGAGTTTGAGGTTTCAACTTCTTTCCATGAGCATCATGGGGGAGGGGATGGAAAGTGGCTGAAGTTGGGGCCAAGAGCCTAGACCCTGGGGGGCAGTGCTTAATACCGGCTGGGCCCCTTCACAGGGCCATCGTGGATGACCAGCTGGGACATCCTCGGTCAGTGAGGGGCTACCCTGCCACTTCACAGGTGGGGGATCTGTGGACCATGGTAGGGAGCCCTTACAACCGTGCCCGGTGTGGTCCTGGGGGGCAGCCATGCCATCTCCTGTTCCTCACTCCCGGGCCACATGACCTTGAGCAAGTCTCTGGTCCTCCCCAAACCTCGGAGCCCTTGTCTGTCAACTGCAGTGAGTAAAGCCACCATTACAGGGCCATCCGGGAAGAATAGGTAAGACAGAACACATGTCAAGTGCACGGCGCAGTGTGGGTGCCGGTGTGCTTATGCTATGGATCTGGGCAAACGCCCTCGCCCCCTCTCCAGGTCTTTTCCAATGCAGAGGTTGAACCAGGTCAGTGACAACTGACCTGAACGTGCATCAAGGTCACCCAGGACCTTATATAAAAGGGAGACCCCCGGGGCCAAGCCCAGGCCTCCCAGCCTAGAGTGCGTGGGGCCAGGAACTGGGAACCTGGATTTGTGAAGGAACGCAAGGGGGGCGGGGGTTGATTCTAACCCTCAGATGGCTCCAGGACACAGTTGGAAGTGGCCATGGCTGTACCAGATGCCCACCAGGCCTGGGGCCTGTGAGCCTGGGCTCTGGGCTGCTGCTGGGCTGGAGGTCACCTCTGCAGACCATCTATTTTCAGATCCACCCCCGGGCCTCTGGCAGAGTCTGCGCAGATTACATTGGGCCCCTGCTCTCTGCTTTTCTCTGCTTCCTAATCTAATTATCACAACAACCAGATGTGACAGGCTCCAGCTCAGGCCCATTTAATAGCCTCCAAAGGCACCTCTCAGCATTCAAGTGTTCTCTAATTTTCCCCTCCCTCCTCTAGCTTGGACACCTTGGCTCCTGGCACCCTCCCTTGTGCCAATTAGCAGTGAAGTATCCTTCTGCCAAAATAATCCGATTATTGGGTGTTGCATAGCAGCCATGGACTGTCACAATCAAATCCTTGTCCCCAGACCTCCAGAGAAAAGAAAATCAACCCTCCTTGCATTCTAAGGGGTCAGCCTCCTGGAACAGGACAGCGTCTTTCCCCGATAGCCTTCCCTCTGAGCACTTCTGCAAGTCTGTGCCTCTCTCGGTACCTTTGAACATGGGGTGGATGTAAAGATCTCTTTCCCAGAAAAATGCACATGTGTGTCTTGATTCATATCCAGTTTCCAGAGGTCATGGCCCCTTGGAGACCATCCTGGACCCCCGCCCTCCGTGTCTCCTCGGTGGCTGAGCAGGCTAGGCCCTGCCCCAGTCTGGGGCCCAGAACCTCAGCTCACGTGATGTCTACATTCCCTTCCACACCATTCCTTATTTCCGAAATTTTCTTTTCTTTTCCAGAATAGTAGGGGGGAAATTCCTGTTCCTGTCCTTCTTGTGTTCTTTGCCCTTTACGACACAGCTGCCCATGTGCCCGTGTCAGCAGCCTCCCTCTGTTATTGGATATGCACTCCCGGTCCCATAGTGTGGCTTTTTCTTAACCACTGATGGACGTTTAAATGTTTAAATGTTCCCCTTCCACTTTAAGGCAAATCATGCACTGCTAGAATACAGAGAATTAAGAAATCAGCATAAACGATATTGATCAAGGGAGAGAAAACATTATTTAATAAACACCGCAGACCACAAATCAAATCAGGTTGTAACCCACAGGCCTGCCCAAGGTCTCACTGGCCAGAAAACAGAGCACACGCCATCCCTAGAATGGGCTGGTGGAGGGCACCCCCATGGGCCAGATCTACTCATCCCCCCACCCCCTGAAATTCCACCCCTGGTACTGGGCCTGCACACCCTCCCTGGTTATTTCTGATTTCCTGAGCAGGCTGGGCCTTTCTTCCTGTTTCCTGTCTGAGGGGCTCACCCCTTCCCACACCCCTTAAGAAGCCCAGACTCCCTCTGGGAGCTCCACCAGATACATTTACATATTAAAGGCTTGAAAATGAGCTCCGGGGAAGGGGCAGAGTGACTTCCATTCACATTCTGCACGGTCTCCTTTCACAGCCTTCTACATTTAGCCTCTCTGGTGCTGGCTTCAAGTGCGGGAGAGGGAACAGGGGGGCCTGGCTCCTCCCTTCCAGGACTGGCAAACCAGCCCTCTGGTGGATAGGCCACGGCACAAAGTATCTGGGCTTCTTACCTCACAGCCCTGAACCAGCTTTACCGGACGACAGGTCACAGGACCCAGGTGGCTCAGAATTCCTCCCTGGGGGTGCGCAGCTGGGTGCAGGAGAGAGGAGCTGCTTTCCCACCAGAGTGGCAAGCAGGGGACACAGACCACCGGCGCAGAGAAGCCAAGCTACCCAAGTGCACGGAGAGAAGGGTCAGGAGAGGGTGAAGTCCTCAGGTGACGTCCTCCTTTCTCAGCTCTCTGAGCTTCCCCCCGGTGGCTTTCCAAAAAGGAGACTAATAAATTCCTCTTTTAAAAAAAATGTAAGTCTGTTGGATTTGGGGTTCTGACCCTTGAAAATAAATGTGTGACAAACATATCAAGAGTTTAGCAGCTAAATCTGTCCTTGTTGTTTAGTTGAAAGGCTCTGTGTCCTCTGGGCTCTCCCGACCCCTCTTACCTCCCCTTGCTCACCCAAATCTAAAACAGGCATTTTTTTCCTACTGTTCCCAAAGTATGACAGGCCTTCCCCATTCGGCTAAGCCTCTCTCTACCCAGCTCTCCCCTCAGCTCTCTTCCCAGCTGTGTCTCCAACCTCTAGAAGACAGTTGGGCGTGGAGTCCAGTGAATGAATGAGCAAAGTGACCAGTGAAGAAAGGAACACAGAGCAGAGGGTTTGGGTACGGAGTCCGATGACCTAAAATCACATACAAGCTCTACCACTTACAAGCTTAGTTTTCCTTGGGGAAAAAAAAAGCCATTTTCTGAGACTCGGCATCCCCGCCTGCAACAGGGAAAACATTCAAGCACAGTAGAGTTCTTTGATTGGTTGATGGATTTGATTTCCGGGTGGAGGGGCAGTGTTCTTCCCCAAACCTACGTTCTTAATCTGTGTTCTCTAAGCAGATACCACCTAGATCCCTCTCCTACCTAAGACTCAGATAAATTACCTTGACCGGGAGAATAACAGACCTATTTATTTTCTCCCTCCTACGAGACTGGGACATGTGGATGTTCTATGTTGACTGAGGAGCGCTGGCCACACGTTGCGGGTAATGATGTTAACCACAGCGAACGATTATCACGCACATACTGTATTCCGGACGTTGTGCTAATAGCTTTATTCCGCCATCTCCCCATGACTCTTAGCCAGGCGTTAATCCGCCTGTATTAATGAGGCTTGGAGCTGTCCGTCGTGCCTGTGGTCAGCGGGAGGGAGGGCAGGATGTTTGAGTCAGGCATGGTCTACGGGCACGTCTTGAGACGTGCTGAGCAAAGAGGGCCAAGCAGCCAGTGGGAGGTGGATTAAGGAACCAAAAGATGCTTTTGGGCTCCCCGCGTCTGTAGACGTCACTGCCAACAAGCTCCCACCTACGATCAGTTCCCCCACGGCCTTGCTTCCTCTTGGCTGCTGCTTGATCAGCTCATGGCTCAGTTTGGACTCAAGACACCCTGATCAGGGCCTTTGGGTGAAGTCAGGACACACTATTGTTGGAAGAAGGGGGTGGGGCTTCACCTGGAGGCTCTAGACCTAGAAGGCCTGAATGTGAACCAGCTGTGCCTCTAACTAGCTGCACGACCCGGGATGGGTGAATAACCGCTCTTTGCCTCAGTTTCCCCCCAATAAAAGGGACAATAGGAAGAGCGTCTCCTCACAGGGTATCTGGGAGCATTACATGAGTCAACAGAACCAAAGCACTTGGACCAGCGTCTGGCCAAGAGTGAGCATTCGGTAAAGGCTTGCTATTAAAAAGAGGACTTGTAGAAATGGGAAGAAAGCAAGTGGGAATTAGCAATTCTGAATTCTACAACCCTTTGAGAAAAGAACATCAAAGTAATCTCAGGACCAGCTCACAGAGCACAATACCCTTTTGAATCCTTGGATTTCTTTTATGGCGTTCATCTATTCACACATTTATTCAAAAACAAAACAAACAAAAAAGCCTTGTAGGAACACGGTTCAGGCCCCCAGGCCTCCCTCTGCCCACCTGAGACACATGCAGTTATGAGCCTGCTGAATCGAGATGGAGAAGTTCATTCAGCAGAATTCCTGGTGGTAAGAGCGTGCAGCACTGTGTGTAGTCAGGAGAAATCCAAGGCTCCTGGGAGGGGAGGGGAGGGGAGGACAGCCAAGGAGTCTCCGAAGATCCCTGGAAATTGCCTTCTAAGAAGGGGGCACACTGCTGAGACATGGCCCCTTTGTTTTCAGAGCACACGTGGGTGTGCACAGTGAGTATGGGAGACACGCTCCTCTCTGCCTAATGGAAGGGGCGCCTTCGGTAATGGATCTGCAGAGAAAGAAGGGTGTGGAAGCTTGCTGTTTCTGCGTCGGCAGGTGGGGGAGAACAGGGGAAAAGCACACGCAGCTCAACAGTCCCAGAAGAGGCACAGGTGCTAGGAGGAAATGCTCCTTCCATGCTGCCCCAACCGTAAGCTGTGAGCTGTGGCTAAAACTTCTAAAGTGACGTCTGCCATCCAAGAGAGTGGTTTTTATACCCTCCCGCGTTCAAAGGTGGGAGTTAGTGCAGGGAAGCATTGAAGTAGGGAGGGGACGCTCGTCTCATCGAGGGAATGGCTAGCTTGTGTTCCCCTGGTTTACAAGGAGAAAGGGGGCTCATGATCTTAAGTCGTGTGCCGCGGGGGAAGGGGTATAACCTGAAACCCCTCTTCTATCCTATGAAATCTTCACCTTTTTGGCAGGTGGATTATTTGAGTCTAATGGGATACACACTTAATTCCGCATCCCGGTCAGTAATGGAATGCACACCAGGACTGTGCATGGCATGTGGACAGAAAATAACCCGACAATAGCCTATGTCATGGGCTGAACTGTGTCCCCCTAAAATCCACGTGTTGAAGCCCTAACCCCCAGGCCCTCCAAATGTGACTGTATTTGGAAAGAACTGAGGGGAGTGGGGTGGGCCCTGACCCAATCTAACCCGTGTCCTAAGAGGAGGAGATCGGGACACAGAGAGGAAAGGCCATGTTGAGGACACAGGGAGAAGTCAGCATCTCTAACTCAAGGAGAGAGGTCTCGGAGGAAGTCGACTCTGCTGATACCTTGGCCTTGGACTCCTAGCTTCCAGAATTATGAGAAAATTCATTTCTGTTGTTTGAGCGACCCACTCTTTGGTATTTTGTTCTGGCAGCACGAACAAACAGACGCGGAGAAGTGACATCTGGAGGACCTCTATTTTACAGAAGGGGAGCCCAAGCCTTGGTGAGATTAAGTGATTGGCCCCAACGTAAATGATAGAAGATTTTAACCAGGTGAGTCTAATTGCACAGCTCCTGTGTTAGTTCTGCCCTTCTGCACTGTGTCTTAAATGCAAAAGTCCATGCTCCACACTAGGAGATAACAACAGGGAATCCCAAGCAAATTATTATCTCAACAAGCCTCTTATTCCCTGCTTAAATACCTCCACTGCCGGTGAGCTCACTACCTTTCAAATGAGCCATTTCCTTTTCTGAACATCTAAGTTTGGAAAAATAAGTCTTCTTCATGTGGAAAACAAGTGTTATTTTAGAATATTCTTTCAGTTCTTTATGGTCCTGTCATTGGAGCAGCATGGAAGAAGTAATTCTTCGCATCCCCAGAATGTCCTTCAAGTTCTGTTAGAGGACAGGCATGTCCATAGTGCACTTTCTCAAGACAGAGCAACTAGGGGCACCTGGGTGGCTCAGTTGGTTGGGCATCTGCCTTCAGCTTAGGTCATGATCCCAGAGTCTTAGGATGGAATCCCGCATCCCTGCTCAGTGGGGAGTCTGCTTCTCCCTCTGCCCCTCACCCCATTTGTGCTCACTCTTACTCTCTCTCTCTCTCTCTCTCTCTCAAATAAATGAATAAGATCTTAAAAAAAAAAGAACAACTACAATATCATGAAAGCATCTTTATATGAAAATAAGTTTAATTTCCTTCCTTATTACACTAAAATTAGGTTAACAGGGTTGCCTGGTCCAATTAGTAAAACCATCCTTTAAAAATGGACAAGCATGATTTGAAATGACTATAATTTGGCATCTTCACCAATTCATAGGCACAGGAAATTATCCTCCAACAGTTTGCCTTCTTCCTGAGCCAAAGACACACGGGGAGTGGCCCAAACATGGACTTGGGCTGCTGATGTACAAAGCAGCGAAGTGGAAACCACCATCTGCTAAATGGAAATGAGCACACCTGAGAGGAACCCAGAGACGGCATCTTGTCTCAAAGCAAAGCTGCGAGGAAGGAAGAGTCCAGTGGGAAGCTCCGTCCTACTGTAGGCCCCAGCATGCTGTGCAGACAGAGAAGCTTGCGATGGGGAGCTAGAGCTCCTGGGGATGCTGGCTCTGGCTGGCCTGCCAGAGCAGTGGGGAGGGACATGTGGTACCCTTCCCGTCTCTCCCATTCCCTGGCTGTCATCCCCTCCACCCCAAGGTTCCAGTCATCCTAAATCATTGTCAAGGCCACATTGAGATCCCTGCCAAGGAGAGGAAGGGAAGGTGCTGCTTCCCCAGCCAAGTTGGAGCCCAAACAGGGACCAGTGACCACAGGGTTTCTGTAAAAGTCACTGAAGGATTTTGAGAGGCCGCAGGAAAAAAAGACCAGAAGGTGCAGCCCTGGCCTTCAGGATACACCGAGAATGGCTGACAGTGCCTGGCAGGAAGGAGAGGGCTGGTTGAGGGACGTGCAGCTGTCTTGGAGATGGCATTCACTGCGGCTGTTTGATGCCAAGACCCTTGGAAAATGTGTGTTTGTAAACACTTTTAAGAGGTATGTAGATTTCTACTTTCAAAGGCATGCAGATATGCAAAGACAACTATACAGGGCTGCATCTGCATCGAGGAGCCTCAGAGAACTGGCTTTAATTAAATTACCCCATTAAGGGCTTCTTAATGGTTTCTTCTAATGAGCCTGAACATTCACTATTAAGTACATTAAAACATTTTTCTCTCATAAGAGCAATAAAAAGGATAAACTACCTCAACAAGCTTAAAATAAATTAACACAACTTGTCTGAAAACAAACAAAGTCGTGAAAACCAAAAGAAACATCCCCACACACTAAAATCCGACAAGGGTTTCTCGATGGGCCTACAGCACACTTGAGGGGAGAAGTGTACTTCTTCCCAGGTAGGCCCACGCAGTGTCGTACAGCAATCTGTTCTTTTCAAACCGACTTAGCTTTGTGCAACTCTAAGCTAAATCTTAGTGTGATATTGGGGCATCTCACAAATCTGGAAGTAGGTAAACACGGGATACTAGCCAGGATTGTTCTGAAACAGAATACTGGGCAGGACTTGCCCTTCCACGTAGAAACTAGAATAAACCAGAAATAGTTTAAATAGTATGGGATGCCATCAGACGGCCGCTTGGTGCCAATGTGTCATGAGCAAAACTGTACATGAGGCCCTAATATTGCAGGATGGTTTTGAACAGGGGTCAGCCTTTTATTTCCTTCAAGGGTCTGATAATAAATATTTAGACTGGGTGGGCCATCCCACCACAGGCTCGACGAGCTACCTCTGCTGCTTTAGCATGATGGATGAGAGAAGATGAGGGTCTGTGTTCTGATACAACCATACTTTGCAAAATCAGGAGCTTGCTTAGTCAACCCATGGCCGTTGTTTGTCAACTCTGATCTTTACGATCGTTGTCCAGAATCTAGAACTCAAAACATACATGTATAAATCATCCTGGAACTTAGAACCGTTCAGACGTCTCATGCAGACCTCTGTGGTAGACCAAGGAGAAAAAAAGTCACAGTTCTTCACACTGTCCCGTCAAGGCTGAAGGCTGTGCCCCACCTTCTGGCTGGCTTTGGCCAGTCCGATGCCGTGATGTCATGTCATCTGGAGCCTGGGCCCCCGGAGGATTGGAAGTTTCCTCTCAAGTTTAGGAATAGTTTCCACAGCAACGGGCCTGGTTTCCTTGGCTAGAGGATGGGATTCTATGTGGAGGAGAACTCTGGAGACTTAGCTGAGTTTCTGGATGCCGAAGAGATTCACAAGCCCCAGCCAAGATCAGCTAAGCCTGGATAGATAAGCAGAACTGCCCACCTGAGCGGTGGAAGTTACTGACCAATGGACTCATAAAGTCAACAGAAGATGTGATATTGATCCACTACATTTGGGGGCTGATGTGTACATAGCAAATGTTCATCAAAACCGTTCTGCAACTGATGAATCAATGAACACTGTATCAAAACCTAATGATGTACAATATGTCGGCTAATTGAATTTAAATTTTAAAAAATAAAGAAAATGTACACACACCAAAAAAAGCCATTCTGGCCTTTAAACGTGTGAAACAAACTTATGTTATAATGTGGACTTTCCAGAGGGAAAAACAATTAGTAAATCAACTACACTTTCATTTATCCATGTGTTTTTAAGACTTCTTGGCTCAGCTAGGTTCTTCTGTTTTGATTTCAGAATGGATCGTGTGAATATATTTAAGATTAGGTTCTTCTTATTAAATACTATGGGAGAGGAGCACCTGGGTGGCTCAGTGGGTTAAGCCTCTGCCTTCGGCTCAGGTCATGATCTCAGTGTCCTAGGATCAAGCCCCACATCGGGCTCTCTGCTCTGTGGGGAGCCTGCTTCCTTCTCCCTGCCTGCCTCTCTGCCCACTTGTGATCTTTCTCTGTCAAATAAATAAATAAAATCTTTAAATACTATGGGAGTGCAGGCTTACATTTGAAATATCTATTCTACTAGAACCTATCATCAAGGCATAATCATTTTTGTTTATGACCTTATTGGCACCAGGA
>PISX010025830.1:0-25529 GCA_004024625.1 Mellivora capensis | reverse complement strand
GGATTGGGAGGGAGACAAACCATAAGTGACTCTTAATCTCACAAAACAAACTGAGGGTTGCTGGGGGGAGGGGTTCGGGAAAGGTGGGTGGGGTAATGGACATTGGGGAGGGTATGTGCTATGGTTAGTGCTGTGAAGTGTGTAAACCTGGCGATTCACAGACATGTACCCCTGGGGATAAAAATTTGTTTATAAAAAAATAAAAATTAAAAAAAAAAAGAAATGCATAAGTACAAAGACTACAAATTAAATGAGAATAATAAATAAATATTAAATAAATAATAAGTAAATGTATGTGTATATCCATGTATGTGGTATGTAAACTTTTTAGGAGACCATACACATAAAGGAATTGTAATTTGTTGTATGTCCAATACAAAAGCAACATTTTCTCCTACTCTTGCCACTTTTAACTTTCTTGAGAAAATACTCTCTTAGAATGCAAACTGGTATACCCACTGTGGAAAAGAGTATGGAGGTTCCTCAAAATATTAAAAATAGAACTACCCTATGATCTAGCAATCCTATTACTGGGTATTTACCCCCAAACACAAAAACACTAATTAAAAGGGATATATGCACCCTTTTGTTTATAGCAACATTATTTACAATAGACAAATGATGGAAACAACCCCAGTACCCAAGTGTCTATTGATAGATTAATAGATGAAGAAGAGGTGATATATATATAGAGAGAGACATGAGATATATAGCATGTCAATAATATAATGATGATATATATGTTGTCATTATATTATTCAGCCTTTAAAAAGAATGAAATATTGCCATTCACAATGACATGGATGGAACTGGAGAGTATAATGTTAAGTGAAATAAGTCAGTCAAAGACAAATAACATATGATTTTACTTAAATGTGGAATCTAAGAAACAAAACAAGCAAAGGGGAAAAAAAAAAGAAAGAAAGAGAGAGACTAACCAGATACAGACTCTTAGCTATAGAGAACAAACTGATGGTTACCAGAGGGGAGGTGAGTAGAGTGATGGGTGAAAGAAGTGATGGGGATTAAGGAGTACACTTGTCCTGATGAGCACCAAGTGTTGTGTGGAAGTGCTGAATCACTAAATTGTACACCCAGAACTATTATAACACTGAATGCTAACTATACTGGAATTAAAATAAAATAAAGGAAAAAAGGAAATACTCCCTGAGCCTAAAGCAAGTCTTTTTTATTTAAGATGAAATTATTAGTTTTCCTTTTAGAATTATAAAAACCTACAAATGGTTCGTGTTATTAAAAACAAATTTACTACTTAATTTTACACCCCTGGAATTGTGCCTGTCCCATAAAAGACAGAAAAAAAAATTGCTAATATAATCAGAATTGTAAACAAATTTTGCAAAAACAAATAGGGGCAACTGTATCAGCAGGTTAATGCAGACTCTGTGGAGAATACAATTTCTAGGAATCAATACTCTTGAGAATTTCTATATGCAGTCCAATATAGTGATTCAAATGTGACTACTCTAAATTAAAATGTGCTACAATATAAAATGCACACCAGATATTAGATACTTAATGTAAGAAAAGTAAAATACTATACTAATATTTGTATATTTATTATATATGGCAATAATATTCTGGACACATTGGTTTAAATAAAATATGTTATTAAACTTAATTTTGCCTATTTTTTTCTCTTTTATGGGTCTTCATATCGTTCTACTGGACATTTCTACTTTAGATCTCATCCAATAAAAATGGAATAAATTGAGAAAACATACTATCTGGCATCATATTGTAGTCCACATATACATATATGGGACTAAATGCACTTTTTGTTTTTGTTTTTATGTTTGTAGCTATCAAATTGAATAAATTACTCGTGTGTGTGTGTGTGTGTGTGTGTGTGTGTGTGTATTGCTAATACCCGCCATTGGCTGATTGACTTATTTAGAACACATTGATTAAGTAGTGCTGGGTGTTGCTAGTGGCTGAGTCAAATTCACAGCACTATCGTCAAGGCAAACCTTTTCTTTTAAAATGAATCACTTCAGTGCTGCCTGGTTGGCTCAGTTGGTTAAATGTTCGACTCTTTGATTTCAGCTCAGGTCATGATCTCAGGGTCTCAGGAGAGTGGGATCAAGCCCTGCATTAGGCTCCATAATCAGCAGAGAGTCTGCTTGGGATTCTCTCTCTCCCTTTCCCTCTGCCCCACCTCACTGTTCAGTCTCTCTCTTAAAAAAAAAAAAAAAGAGAGAGAGAGAGAGAAAAGAAAAGAAAAAAAAGGAAAAAAGAATAAAGAATCACTTCATTGATTCAGATAGCCAGTCTATAAGCCTGTGCTTCTTTCTAGTTCTCCATAGCCAGTTTACACTATTTGAGCTCTTCTGTAAGTGTGTTCTTATGACTTTTCTTCTGCCTTTTCTCTTTAGGAGCACTTGACTTTATTTGTCAACATAATAGCTGCTTGAGCATTATTTGCGAATTCTTTCTGTCCATACACCCATGACCTATTGGTATTGAAATTTTAGATTCCTTTATACACTGCATGTAGGGAAAGAACAACCTCCCCCCCAAAAAAATTATAGATCATTTGAAAAGTCTTTTGCAGTGAAAAAGAATACAGCTTTTGTCAGAGAGCATAGTCAAAAGGTATCTGTCAGTCTAGAATAATGGAATACTAGAAAATGAGACTTTTTTAAATTAAAAAAATTGGGATATGACTAATGATCATAAATGTCTCTCTATTTCTTTATTCACATTAATAAATTATAAGTGCAGTTTTTTTCATAGTCTTTCTAGTATTGAACAAATCTTTAACCCAAATGTTTCAAATTGAAATTTATATAAAAGTATCACTTTTGATCACAAATTTTATTTTGATTGTATCAGAAATAGTTTCATGGTTTCCACAAAGTAGGTGGTATCAAAAAAGAAAGCAGAACATTTGAACTTAAAAAAATTCCTGTAAAAAACCCAATTCGTAGAAGAAGACAGTATTATTTTCATTGAAAAGTTATCTCACAATTTTTAAGAAGTGTTTATAGTGTCTCTGGCTGGTCCTATGAATTAAACTGACAAAAACAGATTAACAAGAGAAAAGCATATAAATTTATTTAACATAAGTTTTACATGACATAGGATACTTTATAAGAAAAGGAAGATCTAAAGAAACACATTTGTGCATTTTTATGCTAGGTGTGATAAACAGCGCACAGTGGAAGAATTTGAGATAACTGGGCTAAACTGGAGAAAACAGCAATGTCTATTGCATTTTGGCATCCCTTTGTTTTCAGAGATAAGGAAGGCAGGGTATATGGAGCGCACCTCTCACTTGTGAGTTTTGTGGCCTATTTTAGGGAAGAAAAGCAAGGAGTGGGAGGAGGTCAGAGCTTCTGCCATTTTCTCAAACCCTTTCAGCTTAAAATACTCAACATCCCACTGTGCCATATTTTTGGTATCCTGCCTGAATCCCATCAGGTCCTTCCCCTCCCCCCCTCCCTCCCTCCTTTTCTTTCTTTCTTTCTTTCTTTCTTTCTTTCTTTCTTTCTTTCTTTCTTTCTTTCTTTCTTTCTTCTTTATTTTGATTGATTTATTTATTTAGAGACAGAAAATGGGCAGAGTGAAGAGGGACACAGGGAGAAAAGAGAGAGAATCTCAGGCAGACTCCCTGAAGAGTACAGAGCCCAATGTGGAACTCGGACTCATTACCCTGAGGTCATGACCTGAGCTGAAATCAAGAGTCAGATGCTTAATTGATGAGCCACCCAGGTGCCCTCATCATGAATTTTATTTTTGAAATTATATTCAATTTAAGTCATGTACAAATACTAATCTGATATTAAATTGTATATTTCATGTAGAATGAAATATTATACTTGTTATCTAACTTTTAATCATTTTTTGACCTAAGATTTAGAATGTAAGGGTAATTTCCTAGTAAAGAACTGTTTGCTTTTTAATTTGGTTTTTATAAAAACAGTAGCACTAACTAAAATAAAAACAGAATGATACCAATGTACAAGCATTTCAATTTTTCAATTAAATGCCTGTTAGTGCTTATGTTTCCCATTATAGATGAAAATATAATTGTAAAGTAAGGATACACATAAAAGAGTAGGAAACACACAAGTTAATGGGAAATCTAAAAATCACAACGATCTTGCACCAATCTGCCCATATTAGAGATATACAATTATCTTTAGGGATGTGCAAGGCAAAAAGGCAATAAGCAGATTTTCAAATGGTAAATCATACTGACAGTAGTCCCTAAAAGGGGAGGAGACAGAATTCTCAAATTAAGAAAAGACCATTCAAGCACAGAACTCTTACTATTGATAAATAATCTGCAAACACCAGTGAATTTTAAGCCATAGATTAGTTGTGGAATACACATCTCCTCTTTAGCTACCTTCTTTATCTGCAATCAAAAGAAATGAGTAATATCATACCGTTGCTGCTTTTTGTTTTCTGCTGAATTAATAACAATATTTATTTGCAAATAACTTTTAAAACTTAGAGGTGATTATAAAGTCACAAGTAGTCTTTTCAGAAGATTTTAAAGGTTGTGTACACTTTGAAACCACTCCACTCACACATATAGACCCATATACAAACACACTGGGCTTATTAGGGCTGATTCATACTCTTTATGACAAAAAGGATTAGTAGAGAGAAAATTTAAATTTTTTAACACTGAAGTTGAAGAATAAATACAGTTAATATGAGCCACGTTTAATATGTGTTTGGCATATAATTTTGAACTTATACAGTTTCTATCTCAGTAAAGTCTTTCAGGGGCACCTGGGTGGTTCAGTGGATTAAGCGTCAGCCTTCAGCTCAGGTCATGATCCCAGGGTCCTGGGATTGAGCCCCAAATCGGATTCCCTGCTCAGCAGGGAATCTGCTTCTCCCTCTGTCCCTTACCCTTCTTGTGCTCTCTCTCTCTCTCTCAAATATATAAATAAAAAATAAAAAAAAAGAATAAGGTCTTCTGAAAATCTCAGATGTGTTAAAATTAAATCAAGCTTTTCATTGTTCTTTTAGTCTCATTTGCTCACTGATGGTTTTATCAGTTTTTGTAAATTAACATACATAAAGTGATGAAAGAAGATATGTAGACATTGCTATTAAATATGCTGGGAAATAAACATTTTTCTCTACCCATTGAAGGTTTTTTGGGCCGGTCTAAGAATTAAGCGAACATGAGACAGATTAATAGGAGAAAATCAAATGTCATTTTGTGCATCCAGGAACTCCACACAGATATGAGGTTCAAAAGCAGAAAGGTAAAATAAGGTATATATGCCATCCTGAATTAAGAAATAGGATAGGGCCCCTGGGCTTCAAAGTGGAGGTGGGCAATTCACAAAGCAGTAAGAAGAACAGATGCTTGGTAATTAGATGTGTGCCCTACCATACAGATGGGTCACTTAGGTAAAAATGATCTCTGGTAATAACTCTTATTCTGGGAAGACCCCCAATTTAGATTTTTCTAGGTAGTTAAGGAAGGATCAATGTTTCTCTTGAGTCCACAGGTCTCCAACTCAAAGTAGTCAACATGCAAAAGAGCATAGGGACCCATTCTGGAAAAACTTGTTTTGAAACCCTCACATATAAATATGCATGCAAATAAAATGCACAAACACCTTTTCGATAATATTTATTTTAATGTCCATTATTACTGAAAATAAGTACCTGTGGTATTAGTGAGGGCATAACTAAAGGGACAAAATAAGATTTTCTCCATTGCATATGTGTGAAAATGTATTCTTTCTAGCTGCAACTATTTAAAAAAAAATATCTTCAACAGATAAAATAACTACCAAATATGGATGAGATGTTAACTAGTGTTATATCAAAGACATTCCCCGGAGACCTAGGGAATCCAACATACTATGGCAGCCAGGAGAAATGCCTCACAAATTAGACTGTAGGAGCCTAGTTGGCTCATGGCCTTAGCTCTTGTACTCTGAAATACATCACTGCATTTAAGCTGATGCTTCACTTCCCACTGGCTGCTCCCATCCAATCCCTGAGCTCAGCAGGAATACTAAGGCAGATCTCTTCCTTCCAGGCCTGTGGTTCTGCTGATAGTGACTGTGACTAAGGGATTACCCATCAAATGGGCCACATTTTCATCCAACAGCACTTCAGTTTAAGATCTTCCCCAAACTCACTTCTTTCCTTTTCTTCTTCACAGCGATAGACCCATGTTGTACTCTGCCATCTCCCTTAGAGTTTCTGTCTCATTTCCTTTTTCTGTCAAAGGCATTTTTCCAATAAATCATGTGCATATCTAATTCTATCTTAGCCTTTGCTTCAACAAAGACCCCAGCTAACACCCAAACAATTTTGTATCTTTGGAATTTCACAAGAGGAAAACGACTTAGAAGTCTGTCTATAGATTTTAAATTTAACACTAAAAATATCCTTTTAGCCTCTGAAATACATGGCATACATAGTCATAAAATTAGTAAGCATTATCATGGTGACCAGATGCCAGTGCAGCTCTAAGTAGCCCCCTATTTTTATTTTCCTTCCTTTTTAAAGAGTTACTGTTCTCCAAAAATACATATTGGCAGTTCTGCCAATGGAGAGATGTGCAAGGGAAGCAGGAAATCAATGTGGAATAAACAGAAGCTGAAATCTTTACAAGACTGAGAATAGGAAGATTGGATTAAGTGTCATCTTTGTCATTGAATACAAGAATATATAAAAGGCATAAAGTGGAACGTAGAGGAATGCCACATACATGAAGAAAGAGTGGCATAGGAAGGAGATATTTTAGAGTACTCAGAAGTGGAAAATTAAATTTTATTAATATTTAATATTATTTAATATTTATTTATAATATATTTTATTTATTTATTTTTATATTTTATTTATTTATTTATATTTTTATTTATAATATATAATAATATTAATATTATTTAATATTTAAAATTTATTTAATTTATACATATATAAATTATAAAGATTTAAAATTCAAGGAAAATTTGATTAGATCACATTTGGAGAACCATATTTAAGTGGTACTTTTTTTTTTCAGTGAAGTAAAAGTTTATTAAGTGAAGGCGAGAACAGAAAGGAAAAAATAATAAATAAATAAAAAGCCCTCTAGAGTGAGAAAGATCCTGACTGGTTGTCCAGTTAGTACTTTTTTAAATGAGGATATATTACATGATCTCTAATTCCTTAATATAAAGTCTAACTCAAATACTCTGTGAATCCTGCATTAATTTATTAAATACTTACACAATGTCTGCTGTAAAAGTACTTTGGACTAGCACAATACTACAGATACCTTACAGATATCTTACAAGGAAGAAAGATAACCAATACTTGCAATATAGTGTGATAAATACTATGAAAATGTATGCCTAGCATGTGATGAGATACAGGATAGGGCATTTAATTCATTCATGTGAAAAGAGAAAACACATTTCAGATTTAAAAAAAAAAATGAGTGGGTAGAGCTTAGATGAGTTTGTTCCTAAATGGGCTGGAGTCAGGGGACAGGTATTTAAACAACAACTTGTTTAAAGATACCAGAGCATCAGGTGTAACAATCTATTTCGAGACATTAAAGGATAGGTGCCTTCAGCAAAGTGAATGAGGTAGGGGAGAGAGGCCAGTTCTCAAACCTCCTAGGAAACCAGGGATTTCAACCAGGATTTCAACCTAAAAGCCATGGAGAGCTTGGAAGAGTATTTTAAAATTTTTATTAAGTTTTTAAATTTTAATTCCAATATAGTTAACATGCACAATATAGTGATTCGATGCTTCCATGCAACACTGGATGCTCATTATAACTACACTCCTTAATCACCATCACCTATTTCACCCATCCCCTACCCACTTCTCTTGTAACTAACCATCAGTTTTTTTCTATAGTTAAGAATCCGTTTCTTGGTTTGTCTCTCTTTTTCTTCCTTCCTTCCTTCCTTCCTTTCTTTTTTCTTTCCTCCTCTTTTCTTTCTTTCTTTCTTTCTTTCTTTCTTTCTTTCTTTCTTTCTTTCTCTCTCTCTCTCTCTCTCTCTCTTTCTTTCTTTCTTTCTTTCTTTCTTTCTTTCTTTCTTTCTCCTGAGCTTGTTTGTTTTGTTTCTTAAACTCCATGTATAAATGAAACCATGCAATATGACTTTCTCTGGCAGACATATTTGGCTTAGCATTATACTCTTTAGCTCCCTCTTGTCCCTGCAAATAGCAAGATTTCATTATTATGCTGAATAATATATTCCATTGTATATATATCCCACCTCTTTATCTAATCACCTATCAGTGACCACTTGGGCTGCTTCCATAATTTAGCTGTTGGAAATAATGCTGCAATAAATACAGGGGCACATATATCCTTTCAAGTTACTGTTTTTGTAGTCTTTGACTAAATACCCAGTAGTGCGACTACTAGATCACAGGATAGTTCTATTTTTAACCCTTTGAAGAAATTCCACATTGTTTTCCACAATGGCTGCACCAGTTTGCCTTTCCTCCAACAGTGACCAGTTATTCTATATGCTATATCCTTGCCAACAAGGGTGTGTTTTTTATTTTAGCCATTCTGATAGGTATGAGATGATATTATGGTTTTGATTTGCATTTCCCTGATGATGAGTGATGTTGAGCATCTTTTCATGTGTCTGTTGGGCAGCTGGATGTCTTCTTTGGAGAAATGTCCATTCATGTCTTCTGCCCATTTTTAAATGGCTTATTTCTTTTTGGGGTAAGTTCTATAAATTCTTTATGTATTTTGGATACTAACCCTGTATCGGATTTGTCATTTGGAAATATATTCTCCCATTCAGTAGGTTGTCTTTTAGTTTTGTTGATTGTTTCTTTTGCTGTGCCAAAGCTTTTTATGTTGATATAGTTCCAGTATTTTATTTTTGCTTTTATTTGCCTTGCCTCAGGAAGCATATCTAGAAAAATGTTATGTCTGATGTCAGAGAAATTAAATTACTGCCTCTGCTCTCTTTTGGAATTTTTTTATGGTTTCAGGTTTCACATTTAGGTATTTAACCCATTTTGAATTTATTTTTGTGTACGGTGTAAGAAAGTAATTCAGTTTCATTCTTTGCATGTTGCTGTTCAGTTTTCTCAACACCATTTATTGAAGACACTGTTTTTCCCATTGGTTATTCTTTTTTCCTTTGTCAAAGATTAATTGACTGTATAATCATGGGTTTGTTTCTGGGATTTCTATCCTCTTCTATTGACCTATGTGTCTATTTTTGTGCCAGGACCAAACTGTTTTGATTACTACAGTTTTTAGTATAACTTGAAATGTGGAATTATAATACCTCCAGCTTTTCTCTTTTTCAGAATTGTTTTGGATGTTTAGGGTCTTTTGTGGTTTCATACAAATTTTAGGATTATTTGTTCTAGTTCTGTGAAAAATGTTATTGGTATTTTTTAAATTTTTTAAAAGATTTTATTTATTTATTTGACAGAGAGAGAGAGACATCACAAGAGAGGTAGGCGGGGGGGCGGAAGCAGGCTCCCTGCTGAGCAGAGAGCTCAATGTGGGGCTCCATCCCAGGACCCTGAGATCATGACCTGAGCCAGAGGCACAGGCCTAACCCACTGAGCCACCCAGGCACCCCAATGTTATTGGTATTTTGATACAGGTTGTATTAAATCTGTAGTTTGCTTGGGGGTAGTATGGACATTTTTACAATATTGGTTCTTTTAATCCATGAACATGGAATATCTTTCAATTTGTCTGTGTCATCTTCAATTTCTTAAATCAATGCTTTATATTTTTCAGAGTACAGGTCTTTTACCTCCTGCAAACTTAATGAATTCATTTATCAGTTCTAGTAGTTTCTTGGTGGAGTTTTTAGGGTTTTCTATATGTGGTATCATGTTATCTACAAATAGTAAAAAGTTTACTTCTTCCTTACTAATTTGTATGCCTTTTATTCTTTGCTTTTGTCTGATAGCTGTGGCTAGGACTTCAGTGCAATGTTGAATAAAAGTGGTCAGTGGACATCCTTGTCTTGTTTCTGATCTAATGGGGAAAGATTTAGCTTTGCACCATTGAATATGTAGCTGTGGATTTTCATATATGGCTTTTATTATATGGAGGTATGTTCCTTCTAAACCTACTTTTATGATGGTTTTTAGTGTGAATGGATGTGGTACTTTGTCAAATGCTTTTTCTGCATCTATTGAGATGATCATAGTTCTTATCCTCTTTCTTATTGCTGTGATGTACCACATTGATTTATTAAATATTGAACCACCCTTGCAAACCAGGAATAAACCCCACTTGATCATGGTGAATGATTTTTTTAAAATGTATGGTTGAATTCTATTACCTAATACTTTGTTTATTAGGTATATTGGCCCATAGTTCTCTATTTTTATGGTGTTTTTAAATGGTTTAGATATCAGATAATGAATAGAATTGGGTAATTCTGGGGTAATCAATAGGATTGATTTGGAAATTTTTCTTCTTTTTCTATATTTTGGAATAGTTTGTGAAGAACAGCTATTAAGTCTTCCTTAAATGTTTGGTAGAATTCAACCAGAAATCTCTCTGGTTCTGAACTTCTGTTTATTGGGAGTTTTGTTGATGGATGACTGAATTTCATCACTGGTTAGTGGTTTATTCAAATTCCCTATTTCTTCTTGATTGAATTTTGAGAGTTTATAAATTTCTAAAAATTAATTCATTTCTTCAGGTTGTCTAGTTTGCTAGCATATAATTTTTCATGATATTCTCATTATCCTTTGTACTTCTGCAGTGTTGGTTGGTATTTCTTCTTTTTCATTTCTGATTTTGAGTCCTCTTTCTCTCTCTCTCCATTTTTTTTTAATGAGTCTGACTGAAGGCTTATCTATTTTGTAGAACTTTTCAAAGAACAAGCTTTTGATTTCATTGATCTATTATATTGGTTTTTTTTTTTTTTTAGTTTCTATTTATTTTATTTCATCTCTAATCTTTATTATTTCTTTCCTTATACTGGTTTTGGTGTAAGGTCCTTTAAGTGTAAAGTCAGGGTTTTGAGATTTTTCTTGCTTCTGGAGGTAGGCCTATATTGCTATAAACTTCCATTTTAGAACAGCTTTTGCTGCATCCCAAAGATCTGGGACCATTGTGTTTTCATTTTTATCCCCATGAATATTTTATTTCCTCTTTGATTTCTTGATTGACCCATTCATTAATAGTTTGTTACTTAACCTCCCTGTATCTTTGCTCTTTCCAGATGTTTTTCTTGTGGTTGATTTCTGGTTTCATAGCATTGTGGTTTCAAAAGATACATGGAATGAGTTTGATCTTTTGAAATTTGTTGAGATTTGTTTTTATGGCCTAATATGTGATCTTTTCTGGAGAGTGTTCCATGTGCACTTGAAAAGAGTGTGTATTCTGTTTAGGATGAATGTTCTGAATATACCTATTAAAACCATCTGGTTCAATGTGTCATTCAAAGCCACTGTTTCCTTCTTTTTTTTTTTTAAGATTGTATTTATTCATTTGAGAGAGATACAGAGACAGAGATGGAGAGAGAGAGAGCACAAGAAGGGGAAGAGGCAGAGGGAGAGGGAGAAGCAGACTCCCCACTGAGCTGGGACCCAGACATGGGGTTCCATCCCAGGACCTGGAGATCATGACCTGAAAGGAAGACAGACACTTAACCATCTGAGCCACCCAGGCACTCCACCACTCTTCCCTTCTTAATTTTCTATTTGAATGGTCTGTCTATTGATGTAAGTAAAATGTTAGTCCTCTCCTATTGTGTTAGTATCAATTACTTCCTCTATGCTTGGTATTAAATGTTTTGTGTATCTAGGTTGCTCCCATAAATATTTATTTTCTTGTTAGATTGTTCCCTTAATGATTACATAGTGTCTTTATCTGTTACAGTCTTTATTTTAAAGTCTGTTTTGTCTGATGTAAGTATTGCTACTTCAGCTTTCTTTTGACAACTATTAGCATGATAAATGTTTCTCTATCCCTTTACTGTAAATCTGCAGGTGTCTTTACATCTGAAATGCGTGGTTTGTAGGCAGCATCTAGATAGGTTCTGTTTGTTTATCCATTCTGTCACCTTCTGTCTTTTGATTAGAGTGTTTAGTCCATTTTTATTCAAGGTAATTTTTCATAGGCATATACTTCTTGCCATTTTGTTACTGGTTTTATGGTTGTTTTGTTCTTTTCCTTCTTTCTTCTCTCATGATTAGTTGGCTTTCTTTAGTGACTTACTTGGGTTCCTTTCTCTTTAGTGTTTGCATATCTATCACTGGTTTTTGATTTGTGGTTACTATTTGATTTGTGTATAACATCTGTATATACCAGTCTATATCAAGTTGATGGCCACTTAATTTTGAACCCATTCTTTATTGCTCTGCTCCCCTTGTTTTAGGTATATGGTGTCATATTTTATATCCTTTTATTTTGTGAGTCCTTTGACTCACCTTTACAGGTATATTTATTTTCACTGCTTTTGTGCTTCTTACTTTACTTCCTATTGGTCATGGTCTTTCTACTTAAAGAGTCTCCTTTAACATTTCTTGTAAAGCTGGATTAATAGTCATGAATTCCTTCAACTTTTGCTTGTCTCGGAAACCCTTTATCTCTCCTTCTATTTTGATGATAGCCTTGTTGGATAGAATATTCTTGTCTGCAGATTTGTTTTTTTCTTCTCTTTTTCTCACTTTGAATATATCATGCCATCCCTTCTGGCCTACAAAGTTTCTTAGAAAAACCCACTGATAGCCTTATGGGATTTTCCTTTTATGTAACTGCTTCCTTTTCTCTTATTGTTTTTAAATTTCTCTCTTTATCACTGCTTTTTTGCCATCTTAATTATTATGTGTTGGTGTGGTCCTCCTTGGATTCATTTTGTTGGGGGAATTTCTATGCCTCCTGGATTTGGATTTCTGTGTCCTTCCCCAGATTCAGGAAGCTTACAGCTATTATTTCTTCAAATACATTTTCTGCCCGCTTTTCTTGTTCTTCTCCTTCTGGGAATTCTATAATATATAAATGTTATTATGCATGATGGTGTCATTGAGTTTCCTAAGTCTATTCTTGTTTTGCATATTTTTTTTCTCTCACCTGCTCAGCTTGATTATTTTCCGTTACTCTGTCCTCCAAGGTGCTAATTCATTCTTCTCCTTCTTCTAACCTGCTGTATTCCACCTAGTATATATATATTTTTTTTCAATTATTGTGTTCTTCATCTTTGATTTTTCTTATCTCTTTTTAAAGGTCTCAGATGTCCTTCACTCCTTTCTCATGTTCAGTGAATATCTCGTGATCGTTACTTTAAATTCCCTATCAGACCTATTATTTATCTCAGTTTCATTTAGGTATTTTGCTGTGATTTTATTCTGTTCTTTCATTTGGGACATATTCCCTTGCTTCCTTGTTGTGTCTTGCTCCTGTGTCTGTTAGAAAAACAGCTACATCTACTGCACTTGAACATAATGGCCTAATTAAGAGGAAGTCCTGTTGTGCCCAGCCACGCAATGTCCCCTTTTCACCAGAACCTGGCACTTCAGGGGTGTGTCCTATGTATAATGTGTGCACCAGGCTGTTGTGGCTGAGCCATTTATTCCTTCAGTCCGGTTTTCTACAATGGCTCTCTTTGCCTATTGTGGGTGTTCTTTTTGTCACTGTGGTGTTAGTGGGGAGTGGAGTGGAGTCAGGCCAGACTTTAGCCAGAGATGCAGTAGCACCAAACTGAAGGGCATTTTCCCTCTGTTGTTCCTGGAAGCTTTTTTGTTGGTGGGCTTGTCCTGCAGTAAGACTGGTTGTCTGCCTTCAGACTACTGTTGGGCCTTCATCTGATTAGTGTGTGTGGTTATCTTTCTCTCTTTCCTGAATAGGACTCACTTTGGAGTGATGAGAGCCAGTGTAGAAGCTGCTTGCACACTGACAGGCCTATAACACCCTGTATAGGCTCTGGCCAGAGATTATTGGAGAGAGCAAATCTGCCAAGGTATAACATGGGGACAGGATAGAGGGACATCTGTACTAGCAAAGCTTTTTGGACCCTTGATTCTCTATGGGAGAGGCCCTGAAGTGCTAGAACTGAGGTGGGTTATCCAGAAGTATGGATTTGTGGATGCACTGCATAGGGGGGCGGGGGCTGTGTGGAGGGAGTAATGGTAGTGCTAGCAATTTAGGTAGTGAGTCCATGTGTTTATGCTGAGGGACATAAATGATGGAAATGGTGACTGCCAGTTTCTTTGTTCCTGGAGGAGCTCCCCTGCAATTTCTGTCCCTCTGGGGCATGCTCTGAAATTAGTAAACAACTCTTCCTCCCTTATACCCAGGTCTTTCAAATTGCTGCTTCTATGCTATATCCTAGTAGGCTGTTTGTTGGGCTGTGTCTTTATGAGCAGGAACTCACTTTCTTCTCACCCTCCCAGATCTCCTAGACTGGAGCAAGCTGATTATTTATTTATTTATTTATTTATATTCCAGGATTTAAATTCCACTGGTTGTAAGAGCTCCTAAAATTTGGCCCTTCTAGTTTTCTAAATCCAGATTATGGGAATTCATCTTCCCCATGTGGGCTCCCCAGTGTGGGTGTTTGTTTCTTTCCCCATTCCTTGCCCACAGGGTTCTTCCCTCCCTCTGGTAGTCCCTTGAATCTGTTTAGTTCCTGACTGCATCTCTGCCCTTCCTACCCTCTTCGATGTGACCTTTTCTCTACATTGAGTTGTAGAATTTATTCTTCCAGTCTTCAGGTAACTTTTTGTGTTATTTATGCTGATGTGAGTGTTATCTTGTTGTATCCCTGGGACAAAGTGAGCCTTGGGTGTTCTTACTATGCCATCTTACCAAGCCTTGGAAGAATTTTACTAAAGTAAGTTACACAGTCCATTTACTCCTTTAGAAAGAATACTTTTAATGTAGTAAATCTGATGCATGTGGAAATAAGGCAGGAAAATCTATTAGAAGTTTGCAGAAAATAAATTAGCACATAATAACATTGAGTATATTTTGGTTGGATAAGTAGAAAATTAATTGCAAAAAAGGTATAGGGTTTTAGAGTTCTAAAAGTTGAATACAATTTAAAAAAAATCAGATTTCCCTAAGAAAGAGTGACGTTTAGTAAATAAAAGAGAAAAATCTCATGGATTCTTACCTTGTATTAGCCATAATTCCAGCAGACATTCACTTCCTTAGCTCTCATTATTCATGGTTGTTGGCAACAATTCTTTCTTAACCCCAATTTGAAGGCATGCATAGGAAGCTGACATGGTTGAAGGCTACTGCCAGGCTTCGTAGAAAATCATCAGTGAATAATAGTATTGATAGAAAACAGAGCTTTTCAGAGTTGGTCCTCTAAAAAATGGGGGCTCCCCCCCCCACCCCTGCTCCAGATTAACTCTTGAATTATAAATATACCCCTCCTTCTGGATAATCCTTCAATGTATAACTGATGTGGTTTGGGAATGTAGGTGAGGTTTGGTGGGGTAGGGTCTGGAGTAGATGACCAAGAAAGAATTCTTGAGAAGTCTTTGGTGCAAAATGGTGGTTTTATTAAAGCTTGGGGGAAGGACCCCTGGCAGAAAGAGCTGCTGTACCTGGGTATGAAGGGTGGCTGATAATATACTTGGTAGTTGGGGGAGGTAAGGAAAGGAGAGATTTTTCAAAAGAACTTTCTTTTAAATAGAAATTATTTATTTGTCAGAGAGAGAGATAGAAAGGGAGAGTGCATAAGGGTGGCGAGCAGCAGGCAGAGGGAGAAGCAGGCTCCCCACTGAGGATGGAGCCCAGAGTAGGGCTGGATCTCAGGACCCCTGGATCATAACCCCAGCTAAAGGCAGCCACCCAACCAACTGAGCCACCCAAGTGTCCCTCAAATCCCTCAAAAGAACTTTCATATGCTAAAGAGGACCTATAGGATTCTGGAGGTCTTTCTGTTGTCAAGTTAAGGTTGTTTCCCCCTCATACCTAGCTAGGCATTAACATGAAGATAGTCACTTATATCCACACATCTCACCCTGGAGTGGGGGGCGGTGGGTCTTGCAGGTTGTCAGTTCGTACTTTATCCTCAGCTAATCTTCAGCTCCTCCATCATAACTATCTGAAATTTCACTGGAATTTTTATTTTACTTAGATATAAATAAGGTTTAGCATAATGGGGCAGATAAAGGTCAGGTGACTCTTTTAAGCCGGGGGATCAGGAGAAAATAATGGGTGAAGGATGCTTTAAAAAGAGAATCTGTAAGCCAAAGTCAAATATATTCTTAATTTTTTCCACAAAGGTTGCCATTGGTGGCGAAGTTAATAGATGCCTTGATACCACAGTGTGCTCAAATTCCTCCAATGCTGTATATATCTGTGATTGTATTGTACTGATTTTTAGTTTACGAATCTGTCACTCCTGCTGGACCAGTAACTACTAGAGATCAAGTACTGCGTGTTTTTTTGTATTCATCTTCAGCACCTTGTGTCAGTACCTGGCATATATCAGCTATGCTTAGTAAATATGGGTTTTAAGAGTTCATAACTTGATTGGTTACTATTTAGAAAAGAATTTACATACCTTGAAAATGGCCTGTTTTATAACAAGCAGTTCTTGTCCTTTAGCTTTATGTGTCTTCAAGGAATCGCTCTGCTAAGCATTTAAACTTCACCAGCATACCTTGCTCTCAGCACCGATTTCAAGATCCCAGCTCAGGCCAGTGTTACCGCTTGCTGCAGTGCGGTGGGGTTAAAAGCGGGCCCTCAGGTGTGCTTTCCAGCATCAGCAGGAGAAGATTTAATTAGCCACTTAACTTTCTCAGGTGTAGGGGACAGAGCTCCCTCTTCAACTAATGAGGTCTGAACTGCCAGCCAGCCTCACTGGCTTCTCTTCAGGCTGAATCTCTCACACACCCCTGGTGAGCTGACTTCCTGACGACCACTTAGTCCCCACTGGCATGAAAATGGCTCTGTCAGGAGCTGCTCTGGCTGTGCTTCCAGCAGCATCTTCCCCCTGAGAACTTCAGACTGGTTGTAACTCCAAAGTCTGTCTTCTGTCACTGACTGTTCTAGTTTACTGAGTGATGAATATTCTCATCTTCCTCTTTTAACCCAGGTCTTCCCCTTTCTTTCCTCAAGGAGATTTGCACACAAAGGGAGTTTTGGATTAGATTTTAGGTGTCTTTTTAAAAACTTCAAGTATAATGATTTTTTTTTCTGGAAATAATTTAGGTGCTTTGTTTTATTAATAAAATCCAAGCATTATGGAAAGGTAAAGACATGAAGAAAGTGAAGAAAAACACCCTGAATCTCTGGAGGAGAAGAAAACTTTTATTTTCCCTTCGAGGTCCTTTGGCTGATCTGAATAATTAAATTGACATAAAACAGATTAACAGAAGAAAAACAAATTTAATTATGTACAAACAGGGGCCCCATGAAGAGAGGCTTCCTGACAGGCAGGCGCTTGAGGTTTATATGTCATCCTGAGCCAAACAGAAGAGGGTAGGGGTCTGGAACTTCAAAGGGAAGGAAGACAATTCACAAGAAGACAAAATGTTGTCAAATAAGCATTTGCCATGCTACACAGAGAGGATTTGAAGTTAAAAAAAAAAAAAAAGGTTATCTTTGGAAATAGCTGTCTTCCTGGTACAAGATTTCTACCTAATTTTTTTCAGGTGGAGGAAGTACAGGAAGCGGGTCAGTGTTAAAATGCTCTTAAGTCGCTTGAGCCCAAATTATCTTCAGCTAAAAATAAACCATAGGCTAAAATGGCACATCCTGGGACAGGCTGCTTTGAATCCTATCAACTCTCTGTCCAGATAGAACGATGTCCAGCATTTGACAGAGCTACCTCCAAATTTCCACATGCATGCAGATACAAAAAGCTAACCTAAGGGATAGGCAAAAATACTTATATAAGCAATAACATAATTATATCTATGCTTCTAAGTAAGTAAAAACAACTGTTACACTTATGTTCTCTTATATATAGGAGACAGTTTATAACAGGGTGGCCATTTTTAAAAATTTAAATATATTGAATATAAAAATCAAATATGCAAATGGTTTTAAAATATTCTTTTTTTTCCCTAGTGGAACTCACTCAGGTATTATGTGTTGTCAGACTTCAGTATTCATACAATTAGCCTATAGAGTGTCAAAAAAGGATCTGTTCAAATGGTCAGAGCAATTTGTGTACACATAATACTAACATAGTACTAATAGTACTTTAGAAGCATTCTGAAACTGGAATGAGCATAGTACTAAACTATTAGTACATTAGAAACTGATTGTGAAACTGGAATGTGCATGCAGTCCATCTAGAAACTCACTGAAGTGCTGACACTGACTCAGGTTTGTGATGGGGGCTACCATTCTGCAGCTTCACAGGAGATGGTGATGGTGCTGGCCTTGAACTACTCTGTAGCAAGTATAATGTGTCAGGTACTGTGGTAGGCTTACTTCTCAGGGTTATATTCATGATCTCCTCAAGTCATCAGAACAACTTGTAACTGCTGCATTTTAATTGTAAACCTGGGGCTCAAAGAGCATAAACTATGTACCTAACATCACTCTACTTGTTGGCTGTAGATAGATGTTTGAATCCAGTCCTGTCTGTTTCTGGACAGGTACATTTTTGCCTTTATATAAAGTCTACTGAAGTTTTATTCTGGAAAGCCAACTGCTGAGAATGATTAGGTTTGAAATCTATATCGTTAAATTATGCATCAACTGAAACTGCCACAAGCAGTCCTTAAAACTCAGGCAAAAAAAATTTACCTTAAAAAAAAAAAAAAGCAATGTTATCGAAAGATAGTACTATATTTAAATCAATAAATACAATTTTTTTTAAAAGTGTAGATGTAAATACCAGAAGAGTGATTGGTTCAAAATACATATTCAATAATAATGAAAATACAAATTGTGCAAACATAATCCATTTTATTTTAGGTCTTTTTAAAAGAAGTAGATTTATGTTTGGTTGGTCAACATCGAAAACTTGTTGATAAAACAAATCAAAAGAAAGGTAAGATTAGAAGCAACATTTTGTGAAGCTACCTAGAAGCTATGAAAATATAAAAGAAAAATTGCAATAATATTCTTTCTTCCATTATTACCAAAGGAACCTTTCTTGTTTTACCTTTCCTTGTTTTATCTTACATATTTACATAAATACGTAAATAGTACTTATTTAATAGTATTATTATATTCTTTTCATTTAATGATAATACTGACAGCTTTTAGGGGAATTGTTATAAAATATATCATCAGAAAGTTAAACTCTGGTTTAGGAATAAAAGCAGGTATAGTAGTATTACAATAATATAATGTGTTCATCAAAGTAAGATTAGTGTTGGATGCATGAAGTAGTTTTCATTTTTCCTTTTAAAAGATATTTATTTATTTTTTTGAGAGACAGTGAAAACGATCATAGAGGGAGGGGGATCACAGAGGGAGAGGGATCGCAGAGATGGAGAAGCAAACTCACCGCTGAACGAAGAACCCCATGCAGGGCTTGATCCCAGGACCCTGAGATCATGGCCCAAGACAAAGGCAGACAGCTAACTGACTGAGCCCCCCAGGCACCTGAGTTTTTATTTTTTTTTCTCCTGTATATCTCCCCTCTCTACACACACTGATAAAAGTGAAATAGATAGAATCATTAAGAACTTCATCTCAACAAAAATACAAACTCTCCTATTGATGTATGGTAGCATTTAAAGTTATGTAAGATGTCATTTAGTGATCTCACGAGATACAAAATATTGAGCTGTTTCTTAATAGGTGAGAAGTTATTTCTTCAGTATTTGCTATCCTGTGGATATGTTCACAAATATTCTAAAAAATTGACTTTTATATCTACTTTAGTATGACATCATTTGGAAAAAGATATTCTGGTATTTTCCATGGAAAATGCAGCATCTAGACTTTTTTTCTTTTTGTTTTATTTTGTTTTGGTATTTGGAATATAAATTTTATATATATATATATATATACATATATATGTATATATATATATGAAGTTTTCACAAGGCCTAGAGATTAAAGAAAGGAGGAGTTTGATGGAAAAGCATTAGGGAAAATAGCTCTGTATTTTACAATAAATGAAAATTGTAGCCCATTGTATGTTTTTGTTCCCTTGAACCGCTATAGTGTTCCCTTCTCCCAAAGGATTGTTTATTTTATTATTTTTCTGCTTACAACTGATCCAATCGTACATTTCTTTTATACATGTTACCAATTAGAATTCAGTAGCATTATGGTTCTTATAGGTTCAAGTGCAATCTGTTTTCCTTTGGTACTTAGGAAGCAGGATAAGTGATGGTATTGAGTTTATGTGGACTTCTGTGGCATTCCTGGGCTTCAGATTCAGCTATTTAGGAGAAGGGATTTGGGATATGTTGCTACTTTTAGCACTATTATAGAATATAAAGTTTAACAAATAATTAAAAATTAAAAATTATATGTTCTGTTGTTACAGGGGAAGAAAAAAATTATAAATAAAATGCTGCTGGTATTTCTGAACTATCATTGATGATGAACTTTGCTTACACTTTGAGCTGACTATATTTAATATCATCACTATTAACAATTAGTTGCATTTCATGGTAGTCACTGCATGTTCAACACTATTTTGTGGATTCTAGATACACTTTGTAAATTATTTTATAGTCCTCAGTGACACACATTTAAAATATCCTGAATTTCTTTTGAGGACAGAAAATAGCCAAATCTTATCTGTAATTTTGCCAACTTAATCATGTTTACACTGTATTACAAAGCATCATCGGGTGCCTTGGTGCTTGGTTGGTTGCGCCTCTGACTCTTGGTTCTGCCTCAGGTCATGATCTTGGGGTTCTGAGATTGATCCTCATGTAGGGCTCCCTGCTGGGTGGAAAGCCTGCTTCCCCTCTCTTTCCCTCTGCCCCTCCCCCCTGCTCATACACTAAAATAAATACATCTCACTCTCTAAAATAAATACATCTTTAAACAAAAGTATCATCAGAATTATCTTAAGGTTTCTCTTATGTATATTGCTGGGCACATTCAGAGAAAGAGAAACATGATGGCAATAATGTTAAGTGTAAGATTATAAAGGAGGTGAGTTTCATGTTATTTCTTGAATATACTAAGAATTTGAAGAAGCTTAAGGAAGAATGGAGTAATCAAGACAAAGAGATAAATTAAATAATTCCTGATAATGGCAAGAATATGAATACTGTATTACACATTTCATCTGTTTTCATGTTCTTTGCAACAACAACAACAACAAAAAAAACCCCAGAAAACACAACTCATAAGGGTGTAAATATAAAGAGAACATATACCTCATTTGATAATAACCACCATAACAATCGTGGTGTGGAATGGAAAGAAGCTGTGAAAACAGTAATTTAGTTATGGCATCAAGTTCCAGTATTCAGTCTGTTTTTGTTGTTGTTTTTTTTAACCTTCTATCCTTAAGATGTGAAGTTAGTTCTCGGGTTAACTTTTTTAAAGATAATTAGATTTCCACCACAGTTCAAACCATCATATCCAGACACAACTCTATCTGCAGGAAAGGGGTGGATTCCTCCATTTGCCTTTTCTTCAGTGTGTGGAAATATTTTGTCAAATTTTTCTGCAGCAGAATCCCCTAGTTGGTAAAACTGAGTCACAGCCTTCATTGGAATTGGGATTTTGATTAACATAACTGACTAATATTTATGACTTGTCACTGTATCACACTGGGAAAGGGCAGAAAACTGTCAGGAAGGAAAAAGGAGGTAACACCTATTGACTAGGAAACAGCAGTTTCTAAGACATTATGTTTTGAGAAAAATAGAAAATAGATTTGCATAAATGTAGTAAGAACATTTTAGAAAGGAATGTAGACCTGATGCAATAGGAAATAGGAAGCCAGTGAAAGTTTTAGATAGTGCACTTAACTTTTACTGAGGCAGAATACTTGCTTTGGAGACAGCTGCATTCATTCGCTCTTTTTAAGACCTGCTACAAATTTTTTTCACCTATTGAAAAATAATACTTCTTTTTCAGAAGAACATATATACTGTTGTCATGAAGCTGTGGGGTATATGGTGAAAATGGAAAATTTCACTTTTCCAATGTATATGTAATTCCTTGAAATTGAAATATAAGTGCATGTAATAGTTTTTAAATATTTGCAAACAAAACATTCCATTGCATTTTGCTTTTTCAATTACTCTAATATATGTTCTTCATTTCTCAATAAAATGGAAAGGCTGACTAGTGAGAGAAGTAAATTCCCTTCTTGCTGTCTCTTATTATGTTTAGTGGTTTTTGTTTTTTTTTTTTTTGAGTGAGCTCTATGGATTTAACTTTGAAGCTATAATCTCATTGATTTAACAAAGAGATATCCTTACTTCAATAAACATGAAGCATAGATGAGCATATAGAGAACATTTCTCAGATTTCATTCACTCAGACAACGTGCAATGATGCTTTTTACATTTGGCCAAGAAATTTGGTCTCATTTTCCTTGATTCAAGTTCTTTTAGAAAAAAAAATCACAGATGCATTTCTTAAACTGAGAAAGAAATATTTCAGTCATCATACCTAAACAATGATCTCAAGATGATATCATGTCTACTTATTGATCCCTCTAATAGCAACAAATTGAAATTTGCTGCTATTAGGTATTGCATTGATGTTTTTAGTCTCTTTCCACTTGCTTTCAAATTATGTTTTAATAAATCAAATTTCCTTACATGTTTGTACTTACCTCCTATCTTAACAAAGTCAATAAACACAAAACTGTTTCCATGGATAGGACTTGGTATAAAAGTAAGTATACTGAGTCATTACTAGATTAGCAAGTAGGGGAACATATTACCAATTATTAAGAAGAGATTTTTGAAAAAAAAAGGCCCTAAACTAATAGTTGTTCCCTGTTAGTACCAATGCCCCTTTCATAAATAATATTGATATTCACTTTATTATCCTACAATAAATTTCATATATAATATAACCTACTTACACAATTTTTTTAAAAAATCAGTGTAATTAATGGTAATATAAAGAAGAAATTAAAAAAAAACTGTATGTCTAAACTAACATTCATTTCTATTTGCAGATGTTCAGCAGATTTTTATGAGATGTTATAACAGAGGAGGTGGATGTCTCTTCCCACATAATTAGGACAGGTGTTACGGTTTCCAGTGCCAAATGGGTCTAACCATCGTTATCTCTAGTATCCCCCAAAAACAAATACTCAAAATATTCCCTCAGAGAGAACCATTGCCCTGGATTGAGACTCTTTTGTTTTTAGTTCAAGGAATTATGTGATCATGGAATGAATAAATAGGAAGGAAAAAACCTTTAACTTGCATTGCCAATTTTTTGGCCTATGAAATTCGGGTTCTTGTCTTTTCCACTTACAAAGGAAAATATACACCTGCACATACAAACACACACACACATATACCCCTGAGTGTTTTTTCAAAGAGACAGAAAAAGAGATATATTTGAAGTACACTTTGTAAGAATAAATTGTGGAAATTATTAGCTTACATAGATATAAGGTAAATAGTATGCCTATATTAAAAACAATATTTTAAGAAGAGTTTTAAATTAAATAAGAAATACAAATGATCAAATAAGTAAGAAGCAAAACTAAAATATGACATGTTATATTTAGTATGATTTAACATAGGTAAAGTACATTTAAATATCATGGAGGGAAATTGGCCAAAATCTTAGCAGTGGTGAATTCTAGATTTTAGGATTATGGATGATTATGCTTCCACATTTTCCTATACTTCTCGATGCTTACAGAAGCATTACAACAAATGAGCAATATATAAAAAATATATATTAAAACCTTAGATAAAAGAAAATAATTGAGATGGATTTTGTCCATCAGTTACTTACTTTCTATATTTAACTCTTCCCTCATCTGTGATTACATCTGTGAATCTTTTTCTTTCATTTGTTAAATTTGGATCTTCCCCAGTGCTCTTTCCTCAGCTTCTCTCTTCTGTTACTCTCCTTATTCTCCCACATTGGTATTACCCCTACCTATGTCTTCTCTTAGTTCTGAAGACAGTTATAGCCTCAAGTGCATGTCATTGCTTTCTACTTGTTGACTCAATAACTTTATCTTGTGGCACTTCAAACACATGACAGCTAGTATGAAGCTCATGTTGCATATTTGCTATTTATAATTACTCCAACCATCAGGCCTGACATGCCAATGATCTTGGACATTTTACTCTCTAATTAGTGAATAACACTGATTCTTTCTTAACAAGACCTTCTTCAACAGTGGTTCTAGAATTTCTATCAAAGGGACTTAAGGGTGACAATTTTGTGGTAAAAGAGAAAGTTGTGATTGCACAATATACATTTTAGAAAATTTTATGTTAAAGTTGGGAAGGTGGGTGAATGAAGGTGTGAAGTGTGGGGTTAAAGGCCCACCCTTAAGCCGCTCTTCTCCCATATTCTGTTCCTACGATGAGCACCACACTAGGCTCTTTTTGCTTTATTCCTATCTAGAGTTGAGAACCCTTTACTTTAGCAAGGTCCCTGGCATATGTTCAGGCTATTTTGTTTTTTGATCTCATTTAGTGACATTATTCTCTTGTCCAAAAAATAAATGCATACAACTGCTTTGTTTACCAATAAAATAGAGATATTTAGCTTTTACTCAAAGTACTTCAAATCCTTATTGAAATCTCACATTTTTCCACTTCCCTTCCAACTAGCTATCCACATGTACTATACTTGAGCCTAAATGAAACTGCTGTTTTTCATTTGTACTTGTGTCATTTTCTATCATGCAATACTCTAGTTCCCTGCTCCATCTGAAAAACATTCTTCTAGACACAAGAACTGCCTTCCATTTGCAATAGTGTTTGATTCTTTTGACAATGTAGTAATTGCTCCATATATCTATCTGCTGTAATTATTCGTTTCTTTCTCTTCTGCACTATGATTATTTGTACCCAAGTATTAGAAATTCTATTTGGTGTTAGGCATTTTAAGGACAGATCTCTTAAGGATTATTTTTTTAATTTTTTTTTAATTTTTAAAAAACATATAATGTATTTTTATCCCCAGGGGTACAGGTCAGTGAATCACCAGGTTTACACACTTCACAGCACACACCATAGCACATACCCTCCCCAATGTCCATAACCCCACCCCCATCTCCCTCCCCCCACCCCAGCAACCCTCAGTTTGTTAAGATTAAGAGTCACGTATGGTTTGTGTCCCTTCCGATCCCATCTTGTTTCATTTATTCTTTTCCTATCCCCCATGTTGCATCTCCACTTCCTCATATCAGGGAGATCATATGATAGTTGTCTTTCTCTGATTGATTTATTTCACTAAGCATGATACCCTCTAGTTCCATCCACATCATCACAAATGGCAAGATTTCATTTCTTTTGATGGCTGCATAGTATTCCATTATGTATATATACCACATCTTCTTTATCCATTCATCTGTTGATGGACATCTAGGTTCTTTCCATAGTTTGGCTATTGTAGACATTGCTGCTATAAACATTCGGGTGCATGTGCCCCTTCGGATCACTACGTTTGTATCTTTAGGGTAAATACCCAGTAGTGCAATTGCTGGGTCATAGGGTAGTTCTATTTTCAACTTTTT
>PISX010025829.1:0-25401 GCA_004024625.1 Mellivora capensis | reverse complement strand
GGAAGGGAAGCAGGCTCCCCGCCAAACAGAGAGCCCGACGCGGGACTCAATCCCAGGACCCTGGGATCATGACCTGAGCTGAAGGCAGAGGCTTTAAACCACTGAGCCACCCAGGCACCCCGAAACACAAATTTAAAAAGACTCAAGACACAACAATGAAATGCAGCATATGATCCTATCCTGGACTCTTTTTTTTTTTAACTGTTTATTAGAACTACACACTGGATTTCTTACATACTCTGTAAGTCTTCAATTAATTTTAAAATTTTTAAGATTTTTAAAAGATACTAAAATGCATAAATTCAGCATAAAGTTTACACTTACTTACTGCAACCAGACTAAGTTTCTGAACCTGTTTAAAAAAAAAAAAAAGATTAGATTGTAATTGCTTTTGTTAATGAACATTTAACACTTAAAAATTAGAATATAATCTCACATATAAGTTTGCTATGCTATCTTTCCTTAAAAAGACACTTACTGATCCTAATTTTTCATTATTAGAAAAGCTCATATTTTCAACTATTTCATCAGGAGTAGTGATGGAAGGGATAGACAAATGTTTTCTGTAATGAGTCATACAGTAAATATTTTCGGGCTTTGTAGGCAATGTGGTCTTTGCTGAACTGCTAAGAAAACATGGAAACATATAATAAACACATATAATTAACAAATGTGTATGACTCTATTCCAATAAATTTGATTCATGGATACAGAAATTTGATTTTCATGTAATTTTCATATGCCATGACATATTATCATTCTTGTGATTTTCCCCCCCAATCATTTAAAAATGTCAAAGCCACCCAACTCTGAAGCACAGAGCTGAGAGGGGTATAAGTGGACATTCAAATTGCAGAGATGCAAGAATCCTAAGACTGAAAAGGCCCTTGAAGATCAAATTAAATATCCTATTTCTTAAGTGGAAGTAGACACAGGTTTCCATTCCATGCCAAAATTCAATTATATTGAATCCTACTATTGTGCAAAATTTCCCTGGAGGTTGTTATATTAGAATAAACACAAATATATCTGTAGAATAGACTAATAAAAATGCTTTGAGTATACAAAAACAAATGGTGGGCAGGATTGGCTTGCAGGGTGTAGTTAGTTGACCCCAATCTATGGTTATTGATCCAGCGGTATAACTGTGACAAAGTTACCCCACTTACCCACTGCCTCAAATTCCTCATCTACAAAATAAGAATTAAAATTGGTACCTGCTTTATGGGATTATTATATGAGTATTCAATGTGCATTTGTATATAACAGTTAGAATGGAGCCAGTCATAATTAATGCTCAATAAATGTTAGCTGCCGTCACCACCACCATGTCCCCCTTGGGCATGATCCTCATTTTTCTCTTCCACTAATTCAACCAGCTACAACTACCTGTCCTTGCTAATAACCCATTTGCTTTCCACAATCCTTCAAAGAATACAACTTTACAGTTCGGTTTCCTGAAAAAGTAATTAATACTGGCTATTATTATTCTCATCATCAAGAAAAGGTCCCTGCTTTCACAGAGCATACATTCATTTGGAGATAAAGGAGAAAAGTAAACAGCAACAAAAGACCATTACAATGATGAGAAATTGAAGGAGAAAAACCATCAACTAACAGGCAGGAATACCTGGGCAAATAACTTCAGAAACTGTTTTCTAGTTTACTTAAGGATGCTCCGAAAATCAAAACAAAACAAAACAAAACCATACCTATCTCGTAGGGAAAGGAATTGCTGCAAGACTTAGACGAAGAGGCACGGTGCCAAACCCTCAATGTTGGTAGAAACAGATGCTCAGGGGAAGTTTTAAGGAAATTAGTTTGCTACCAAATGTGGGCAGTCTCCCAAATCATAATTAATCTCATCCCTCTAGTTCTTCCAATGCCTTTTGATCTAATTTTCTAATCCAGGGTGGGTCAGAAATCGCACAATACACTGTCTTACAAGTCTTTCTTGTTAAGAATTCAGGGGGCTAGGACTTGTCTTAATCACATTTACATCTCCAAGGGAACTTCAACAGATATTTAGTGAATATGCTGCCAGAGAACGGAAATGCTTTCCGGTCGTGGCCCCCAGCGAGCGTGCCTCGGAAAGTCTCCCCCGCGTACTGCAAGGGCTAAAGTAAGCAGCACGTGGATGTGAAGCGGAGGGGAAACAGGGCAGGTAGGGGTTAAGGAAGAGACGGGGAGAAAAGGGAAGCCCAGGATGGCTGGGGGAGGAGGGCGGGATTGCCCCCCAGGCAAGGGCTGGGGGCTCGGAAGGGGGATTCCTGGGAAGCGGGCGAAGGAAGAAGTCACTCACGTCATAGGTGTGGAAGCTCTTGCCCACGCAGGTCGTCACGTAGAATCGGCGCTTCAGCGCACTGAACCGCACCACGTGTGGAATGTCAGTGCTAAAAAGCCCCAAAGCCCGGAATCCGGCGAACAGCGCACTACCGGTACGACCTTCGGAGCCCCGCTCCATGGTTACTGAGGACCGGGTTCCTCCACCCTCCAGTCCCGATGGAAAACGCTGACCAGCACCTTCACGGCTCCTCGTGGCACAATACTTTGCCGGCGCTACAGATTTACAAGCGCGCTTCCGGTACCCGCTGCCGAGGGCGTTAGCGGAGACTGCTCTAGTGCAATTGAAAAAGAACTCCCTCCGGAGCTCTCAGGGAAGGCGCGACTTCGGTTCCGCAGGCCGCAGTCTCCAAGGGCTCTTGTTAAACTCCCCAGCACTGGTGAGGCTGGAAGAAACTGGAATCAGTTTTCAGCGGGACCTTGCAGGAGGGGAGGGACACGGGAAGCCCTATACCCGGAACGGTGAAGGGAGACTAAATGTAGTCTTAACACAGATGGAGTTAAGTTAAATGCGTAATTATAAAAAGAAGTATAAAACCATGAGACTATGGAGAAAATTTGAACACTGGATATTTGATATTAAAAATTATTGTTAATTTTTATAGGTCATAGTAGTATTGTGATTATGCTTTTAAAGATTCTTCATCTTTTATATATCTGTAAAAGTGAAGTGTAGCGATGTATCTGGGGAATTGCTTTTTAAAATAATTGGGGATGGGAGCGCCTGGGTGTCCGAGTAGCTAAAGCCCAGTGCTTTTGATTTTGGCTCAGGTCGTGAACTCAGGGCACTGGGATCCAACCATTGCCTTAGGCTGCGTTTCGCCGGGGGTTTGCTTAACCCTCTCCCTTGGTCCCTCACCCTGCTCTTGCACGGTCTCTCTCTCTCATCAAACACATAAAAAAAATCTTTTTAATAAAGAAATAAATAATTGGAGACGAGGCGCAGCGTTTAGATGAAACAGGATTGCTAATTGTTTAATCTGGGGGAATGCGTATTTGAGAGTTCATAGTATTATCCTTATGCTTCTGTATAAAATTGAAATTTTCCATAATAAAAAAGTTTTTTCTTTGCTTTTTACTGAGTTTTCTTAGAGTGAAAAATTGTAAATTAATGGTTTCTTTTTTTACTTTGAGAGCTGCAAATGTGTACAAGTGATTTTAATTACTAGCTAGACATTTTTAGAGTTTTATAAGTTGTGTGTAATGCAGATGTTGCTTTTACAATCCGAAACTAAGACTTCTGCATAAATTAACAGTTTGGTAGGAAAATTGAAGTTTCTTCAACTAGGACTTCACAGTTCACAAAGCCTTTGACACCCATGATTTTACTATTTTAATAACAATAATATATTAAACTTTAATATAAATTAACTATAATTTAATCAATTATAAATATAATTTAATCCTCAAATCAAGGCTGTGAGGTGTTGAGGGCAAAAATTATTATTACTGTTTTACAAATGAGGAAACTAGTTCATTTGGGGTTAAGTGGTTTGTACAAAGTTCTGAGATTACTTAGTGCCCAAATCCAGACTAGCACAAAGGCTAAAAAAGGATGAGAAGGGGAGATCACTGAAGCTGGAGGAGAAGAGAAAATGCATCCAGCAATCACACTTTCAAGACCAAACCTTGGGCCACAGGACATGTATGGATTCACATTAGATAAGGAACCTGAAAGTACCAGAGTTTACCTGTTACCTAACTTGTTGAACGTCACTTAATTAATGGCAGTGCAGCAATTTGAATTTAGGCCTGATAATCAGATTTATGTTCTTTAACCTACATCTGGACAGTGAAGCAAAAGTTTTAAAAATTAGAACCATCATGGAAAATCCAGTAGTATATTAGCAGTAGATGTACATGCTAGCTATTGTGCTGTGATCTTTTAAAGGGGAGATGTTTTGGGCTGATTGTGTTTTCCAGTTTAACGGTTGGCCAAAGTTCCATTCTTTCCACCAGTTGCCTCCCTGAGTTGCTTGCTATTCAGCTGCCAGCAAAGTGTGTGAATGTGTGATGCGAGAAAAAGAACTAGCTCTTGGTCTTTTTGCCTCCAAGGATACTAGTCACAAATTAGAATAAAAGAAAATGTGGATATAGTAGATCATTGACAAATGATCATTTTCTATTTAATTCAACACACTAGGGTTTCACAATATTCAGGTTAATTAAATATACAGCTGTGCCATGTTGTCATTTCTAATTTTTTAAAAAGGGTTAAATATGACTGTTTCTGAGTAGTTTATATGATTAAAGACCATTTCTTTTTTGTTGGCGACTTCACGTATTGTGATCACCAGCCTTCAGGATGGCCCTCAGTGATTCTTACCTCCTGTAGTCAATGCCCTTGCATAGTTTCCTCTCACACTAAATAGGGCTGATTTGTGTAACCAGGCTAGGTCATAAAAGCCTTCGAAGGTTTTGACTTGCTCCCTTTTGGGTCATTTGCTCTGCAGGAAGTCAATAGCCACTTTGAGAGGATACTCAAGGAGTCCTACAGAGCGTTTCAAATGGCAAAAGAATTGAGAGCCTCCTGCCACCCACCAGGACTACCTTGCTGGCATCTTGACCGCAAGCTCACGATACAGAAGTATATCCAAATATTTCAAAAATAAGAAACTGATTTTCCTAGAAAACTCTCTTGTTTTACTCCTATGTATATCCTCCTCACTCCCCTAATATCCTTTATATCTGTATTGGTTAGAACTGTTTGGGTCAGAAGCACAGAGAAACAAGCAAACTTTAAAACAAAATGATTCTGCCTAAGTCAAGGAGGTGGGAGAGGGGCTGAGAATGTTTATAAAACCAAAGGAACACTGGGTGCTATACACAGCTAATGAATCGTTGAACACTACAACAAAAACTAATGATGTACTGTCTGTCTGTTGGCTAACTGAACATAAAAAAAAAAAAAGAAAAGAAAAGGAAAAATCAGAGAACCATGCTTCAGAAAGGACAAGAATTGGACCCACTCCTACTAACCTCTTCCTTTACTCTCCTTGCCCCTGCCACTTTGAGTCTGCTCCTTTTAGATCAAGGAAAGGAAAATATAAAGTAAACATCATATTTAGAAGATACTCTTGGTAGTACTCTTCTGAGTATCAAATGTCCTCAGTCTCATGCATCTTGACCAACTCTTGATCTCTCTCGAGATCCTATTCATTGCAGTCTCTTATGACCAGTTTCCTTCCCTAAGGTTCTCCTAGTGAGAACTTGTTTTTTTGTTTTGTTTTGTTTTTTAATGTACTCTGGTTCATCTTCAAAGGCACATATGAGGATCTCCCAAGTACTATCTTGCATTTTATTTAGGTCGGCTTGGGGTGAGCCTACAAAATTCTGTAACTCAATAGACTCACTTGCTTGTACCTACCTCTAATCCCAGTAATTTTTTGGAGGGGTCACATCATTTATCTTAAGAATTGCAGGTGTTGCACAACTCAGGTCCTGCCTTCTTGGTAAGGACTGATGGGAGAAACTAGCTCTCTCTACATCTACAAATTCTCTTTAAAGAATCTTCTAATTACCACTGTCTTTCTGTGGTTGTGATCCAGTTATAATCACCAGATCAGTCTGGCCATCTCTTATGCAAATCCTAAATGAATGCCTTGCAAGATTTCTTTAGACAAGGGGAGAGAATGGTTACTTTTCTCAGCTTTAAGACTTTGGAAGTTTCATTCTGTAGCTGATTGAGTTTCCAAAAATGATTGCAACAATATCACCCATCCTCATACTCTTAATAAAATGTGATCTTGACACTACTACCATCCAGTTTTGGAATCTTTATCTCCACCCCTTTGAACCTGGGTGAATCTTTTTGACTGCTTCAAATAAGAAAGTATGGTGAGCATGTTGGTTTTAAAGATTAGTGGTTAATTCAATGTAATTTGCAGAAATAGAGTAAGAGTTGAATATGATTTCTCTTTTTCTAGTAAAAAATGTTATATACATTTTAAAGATTTTATGTATTTATGTATTTATTTATTTGATAGAAGGGAGCATGATGGGGAGGGGGGGACAGAGGGAGAGAGAGAATTTTAAGCAGACTCTGCCCTGAGCTTGGAGCCTGATGCAAGGCTTGCTCACACAATCCTGAGATCATGACCTGAGCCAAAATCAAAAGCGGGATACCTAACTGACCGAGGTGGCCATGCGTCCCTAAAAGAATGTTAAAATTAGCACTACTTATGGAAAACTGAAAACTGCTTTTGCAGAAGGCATTCTTTTTCATACCAACCGATTAAGAACAGTCTACTACTTTATTTTGCTAATATGGTGTTGAGTTCTGACTCATAGTACCAGCAAGCATCATTACCTACTAAAGCAAAATTATTCATAACTCCAAATTTCACTTGCAATGTTAGTTTTCATTCCCTGGCACTAATGATCAATTTAATATAGGTGTGCTTAATATAGATATGTGTTGCACCAGCATAACAGTGTGGCTCAAGTGTGTACTAATGGTGTTAATATGGTAGTGATTCTTTTTTTTTTTTTTTAAGATTTTATTTATTTATTTGACAGACAGAGATCACAAGTAGGCAGAGAGGCAGGCAGGGAGTGAGGAGGAAGCAGGCTCCCTGCCAAGCAGAGAGCCCGATGCGGAGCTCAATCCCAGGACCCTGCGATCATGACCCGAGCCGAAGGCAGAGGCTTTAACCCACTGAGCCACCCAGGCGCCCCAATATGGTAGTGATTCTTTGCAAGGGAAGCCAGGGAGAACTCTATGGACTGACTTTGCCTTGTTCCAAGCTATAGAGGAGAACTTTTTTTTTTTTTTAAGATTTATTTATTTATTTATTTGGCAGACAGGGATCATAAGTAGGCAGAGAGGCAGGCAGAGAGAGAGGGGGAAGCAGGCTCCCCACCGAGCAGAGAGCCCGATGCGGGGCTCGATCCCAGGACCCCGAGATCATGACCTGAGCCAAAGGCAGAGGCTTAACCCACTGAGCCACCCAGGCCCCCTTATAGAGGAGATCTTTAGAAACATAGATGTAGCTATAAGAAGATGGACATCTGAATCAAAGGAGAAAGGCAGTGTAATGCAATAGAATACCGAACTAAGTAGGTGTCGTCCTTTTCTACCATTTGACTCACATCACTTCTCAAGGCCTGAGTTTCCTCTTTAACTGGTGCTCATGGTTTGGCTTCCTACAGAAGACAACAGTGAGTATTCTTGGAGCAGTTTTTCATTATTGTGATAACAAATAACCTGAGTGCACTTGATCAGGCATAGAGCAGGGAGGTCAGTATGCTTGATTGCCCTGGGTGAAAGCTGCAGTGGGACATTCAAACTCAGAAAAGAGGAGCCCTTATAGACTCTGGTGAGTACAACTATGACTTGAGTAACTTGGATGGGGACAGGTGCCCCCTGGGTGAATAAAGATAAAACTTAAATGTTATCAGGAGACCTGAATTGAAATAATACTCTCGGAGGTCTGCTGTCAAAAACAGAGTGAGGACTCTAATGAAGAACTAATCATAATGGGAAGGGGAATCTAGGCAGATGATTAGAACTTAGAAGTACCTTGGAATGCTGGAGATGGCTGATAGTGTAGCTCCATGTCTCTGGAACCTGTTGCCCTCCCAAGATGTAGGTTTGGGGAATAGACTCTGAGCATGTAAAAATGAACTAAAACAGTGGTGATCTAAGAACCAAGGACCAAAGTTCAACATACAAAATAACCGCTTATCCTTATTGTTCTGTTTCTATATGGTTTTTATTTATAAAAAAAAATCTTGACATCCTAATAAGATTTGGATCAAGTGACATATAAAAAGTAAAAATGCATGTGACCATATTTGTACCTGACAATGGTGATGAGGTCTTAACCAATTATATCTAATGAACAGTGGCCTAAGTAGATAATCTCTTAAGTTTCTCCAAGTTATAAAATGTTACATTTTATTTTAAAGATGAGAATAACATGCCACCTAACTTGAACATCTGACTAATACATTCTTTTTTTTTTTTTTAAGATTTTATTTATTTGTCAGAGAGAGAGAGCGCGAGAGAGCGAGCACAGGCAGACAGAGTGGCAGGCAGAGGCTGAGGGAGAAGCAGGCTCCCTGCTGAGCAAGGAGCCGGATGTGGGACTCGATCCCAGGACGCTGGGATCATGACCTGAGCCGAAGGCAGCCGCCCAACCAACTGAGCCAACCAGGGGTCCCTGACTAGAACATTCTTGAACAAGAAAATCTTGATTTATGGTATTTGGCACAGAAGAGTCTTGAATTTATCAAATGTTTTATCAAATTGGGATGTTTGGGTAATTAAAGAGCAGATGCTTACAGAATGATAGCTGGTTATCCGGTTCTTGACGTGTCGTACTTACTTGAACTTTCATTTTTACCCCGGATTTCTCAATAGCAGTGCACATTTCTGGCCTTGTTTGGGGTGTGCCTTGACAGTGATCAAGATGCTAACTACTTGCAAGTATTTATTCAAATTCAAAAAGAAAGAGAGCTCCTTACTATACTATTAGCTTATCTAATACATTTATTTTATTTTATTTTAATATTTGAGTGGGTAAGTTCGATGAAAATGGAGATTTTTTTTTTTTTTGGTTCATTAATACATAACAAGCGCCCAGAACAGTGCCTGGAACAAAAGAGGTACTTAAAAAACATTTGCTTCACACAAAAAAACCTGTATATAAAATGCTAAAAGTGTGACATGTTTCTTCTTTTCTATATCAGTGATATTCCCTCCTAGAGTAATGAGCTGTGTGTATTATTATAGGATTCCCAATGTTTATGCTACCTCCCTAGAGCAAGATTTATATCACTGCCTTGTTGCCCGGGCTTATAACAAATCCTTTGTAGACAAGGGTAGTGAACATTAGACTTGCTGTGGTCATTGCACGTGAGCGTATATGATGCACACTATGTCCCAGCAGAAGCTTGAAGAGTTATTGCATGTTTCTGCCAAGTCACTTGCTCTTTTCCTCTGCCACAAGAGGAAGACATATCCCAGCTAGGGCTGCTTTGTCATCCTGGATCCTGGAATGAGAAGGTATGTGGAGCTGATTTGCCATTGCCAGTTGTAACATGATTGACAACTAACTCTTGATATCACAAGCCAATGGGAACTGATGGTTATTATCTCACCAAAACCTGGTGAGAACCTATATGAATTCTGGAGAAATGTGAAAGTTAGCATATAAAAATGATTTAAAGAAAAAGTGTAGGGTGCCTGGGTAACTCAGTGGGTTAAGCCTCTGCCTTTGGCTCGGGTCATGATCTCGGGGTCCTGGGATCAAGCCCCACATCAGACTCTCTGCTCAACAGGGAGCCTGCTTCCCTTCCTCTCTCTCTGGCTGCCTCTCTGCCTACTTGTGATCTCTCTCTCTGTCAAATAAATAAATAAAATCTTTAAAAAAAAGTGTAGTATGTTTTTCTTTATAGAAGTATTAAGGCTGTGTTACAGGAAGTAAGGGACACAAGGTTCATAAATGATAAATATCCTTTGGTAGGATTTTAAGATTTTCAAGTTATCCATGTTCTCAGCTATGTGCCCAGGGATGACACAAAATAAAAGCTTAATGGATGTTTAATGTTTGAATGCTTTCTTTTGCATTTTGTGGGGGAGGGAGTAGGTAGAGGAGGGTTGTTAAAAAAGAAGCCTGTAGGGGCGCTGGGGTGGCTCAGTGGGTTAAGCCTCTGTCTTCAGCTCAGGTCATGATCTCACAGTCCTGGGATTGAGCCCCGCATCAGAATCTCTGCTCAGTGGGGAGCCTGCTTCCCCCACCCGCCACCCCCACCTGCCACATGCCCTCCACCTGCCTGCCTCTCTGCCTACTTGTGATTTCTGTCTGTCAAATAAGTTAATAAAATCTTTTTTTTTTTTAAAGGAAGGCTGTAGAGAAGAGTGGCAGACTGCAACAACATTGATTCATTTCAGAATATGCTAATTCTTTACCTTTTAGATACCTATAGAAGTAATGTTGGGGAAAAAGCAGGGGGCAGGCACCAGATAGCTTATCTGATAACTGCTGCTGCCAATTCCATTTTTGACTCATGATAGCCTTTAAGGAATAGTTTCTTCTTGGGAAACAGATATTTAACTTTTAATTTCAATTTAATGCATTTGTTCATTTACTCAGTGTATTTACTGAGAATCCACTGTATGTTAGACATTGTACCAGGACAAAATATGAGCCATACTCATAGGATTTCACTACTTCAAATTCCACATCCAAGTGATCTATTTACCCCAAATCATTCCACAAATTTTCATACCTAAGATATCTGCTCCAAACACAATCTAAATTCATCCTCAACACAATTTGAAATCCCTTACCATCTCTTTCCCCATAAGAAACATAAATAGTGAAGGGGAGAATAGAATAGGAGGGTCATAAAAGTAGGGCATCTGGGAGCACACTCTGAAAAGTAGCAGCTTAGCTATAATCTCCAAGGCAAGAAGAGACTTGTTTAGAGGAAGCAATATGAAATATGCTAAAGAGTGGCATTTCTTTTATATGCCAACTTCTCCAGTACTGCCCCTTCCATCCCAGGTCACAACTTAGGCTTTGTTCCCGTGATATTAAGGCCTGGCTTCAGCTTGCTCACTACCCCCACACCCAACCCCACTTCAAATTATTCCTTAAATCAGAGCCTCTCTTTTTGGCATTCAGATAAATTGCATCTTTCAGCAATAGGTAACAATACACACAAACTCAAAACCAAACCTTTACTCATCTCACTCACACGGTGGGAAATTAGGATGGACTTCAAGTCTGGTCGATCCACTCATTCATTTGTGCACTTAAAACCTCAGGTCCTTTCTATCTTATTTCTCTGCTATTCATGGCTTTATCTGAGAGATGATCATAAGGTAACTGCCAACTGCAATTGCTGCTGCGTGCTTCTTTGTTTCCATCACATGAGACGAGGATATAGATGACACCAATAACCTAATTAACAAAGGAGCTCCAGTAGATATATATGCTTAACCCAGATTTTGCAACTTTCTTTCCACAGACCATGGAACATTTATAGAATGGACTATATATGAATTCATCCTGAAAACCTCAGTGCATTTCAAAAAGTAGACATATATAATCCACATTTTTTTTACACTTGGAAAAGTTCTTACTTGATTAATATGGTGCATCTTCTAGCACATTACTTTTATTGACAGCAAGTAATTAAAAATGATTACTTTTGTATTAAAACACCTATGGGGCACACAGAAAAATAAAATATATAAATTATACAAAATTTTAAAGATAAAACAGGAAACTCAAAGAAACTGCATTCAGTCAGATGACTTTGAGCTGCCTCTTCTATCTTTGGTTCTTCATTCCTCTCTGCTTACAGGGAAATTGGAAAACACCTTGAGAAAAAAAATGTGAAAATATTTATTTTCACAGTTTAGTAGAATCTCATCAGTTCACTGCTAGTAAAATGGAGCTAATAGGCTTAAACTGTCATTTCTTTTCCCACCTTTTGCATAGGAAATTAATGAATACTAGCCTATGCTAGACCCAAAGGAGTTTCTCTTATGATGACATTTAGGGTCCTGGGCTTGCTTTATTTATTTATTTATTTGACAGAGAGAGATCACAGTAGACAGAGAGGCAAGCAGAGAGAGAGAGAGGGAAGCAGGCTCCCTGTTGAGCAGAGTGCCTGATGCGGGGCTCAATGCCGGGACCCTGGGAATGTGACCTGAGCCGAAGGCAGAGGCTTTAACCCACTGAGCCACCCAGGCACCCAGGGTCCTGGGCTTTTTAAAGAAGACTTTATTTTGGAAAGGGGACAAAGAAAATTCCCTCAGGGCAAAGGAAACTGCCTATTCAGCAACACTCTGAGTTTCTCTGGGTAAAAGCTGTTTTTTTCTTTCTTTCTTTTTTTTTTTTTTAATAATTGGTATGCTTTTCTATTTTATTTTATTTTTTTTCTTTAAAGATTTTACTTATTTATTTAAGAGAGAGAGAGAGAGAGAGAGCATGAGAGGAGAGAGGTCAGTGGGAGAAGCAGACTCCCTGAGGAGCAGGGAGCCCAATGCGGGGCTCGATCCCGGGACTCCAGGATCATGACCTGAGCCAAAGGCAGTCACCCAACCAACTGAGCCACCCAGGTGCCCCAGGTAAAAGCTGTTTTATTTACTTTTGTATTCCTGGTACTTGGCTGAAGGCATGGCACACACTAGATGCTCCATAAATGTTTTTTAGATACATAATGTAAGCTTCCTCTTACCTGTTGGCAGGTAAGATGGATTTAGGAACCTTGAACCTCTCTTCTTCTGTGACCACCAGCCCTCATAGCAGTGGTCAGGGGAAATTTTCCACTCAAGGAAAAAACAACACACTGCTATCTTTTCTATTTTGGCCTGGGCTCTATGGCTAGGGTGGCCCCTCCCACAGGAAGGTGAGTGAGAGGGTACCTACTGCTCTAGTTGGCAGCAGGCATTCCAGAATAGGAGAATGGATTTGGCATTGTTTACTTTAGACTCCATTGTCTCTTCCAGATGTGGGGGAAGTTAAATAGGGTAAGGAAGGGAGGACTAGAGGCACAGCTTAGGAAAAAGATAATTGGAATGCATCTTGAAGCCATCTTTCCCCAAATGTTCTCTCCATAGGCAGGGCTAAGGCACAAAGCAGGAGGGGAGTAGCCAGTAGGCTTCAAGGATGAGGGGAGATAATGAACTGAAGAAAAGTAGATCTTAAAAGTTTTCATCATAAAATTAGTTTCATGACAGATACTAATCAGTGTGTGACAATCACTTTGCAATATATATGAATACTGAATCACTATGTTGAATACCTGAAACATAATGTTATATATTAACATTTGTTATATATATATAATGTTATATATTAACATTAACATAATGTTATATGTTAATTATACTTCAGTAAAAAACATTTTTAATTAAAATTAATAGAAATTAAGACTAGACCTCAAAAAAGACCTGAAAAAAAGTGATGCCCCTCAGAAAGTTGTGTGTGAAACTGTCTACTAACTACATCAAAAAGACCATTCATAAGAAGCTAATTTGAGAATTTTTTATTAAGAAATATATAGTATCAATTACAAAGCAATATGTATATTTTTAAAAGTGCTTTCAAATAAATTAAAAAATATTTTCTATAAATGTTAAAATATATATATATTTTAGCTTTAACAAAGGCACTTCTTCAGAAACCACTTGCATATATATATATATATATATATATATATATATATATATAAAACTCGTCAGATAATTTTTAAAACTTGATTTACAATACTACAATATTTTGCTTGGAAATTCTTTCAAATTACTTCATTAGATGTACAACTTTTTGTGCACCTCTTTTTGCTTTTATTTTCTTCTTTTGTATGTTTTTTAGTTTTGTTTTTTTTTCTTTATGATATTCTTTTTTTAATTTTTACTTTTGTATGTTTTTGGTATGAGAACATAAGAATTAGCAGTACACGTAGAAGAAATTCTTGCCTTTTAAACAGATGTTTCCATGCTGTTGAGTTCAAGCTTCTCTTGCCTTAACTTTCTTTACCCTTCCACGTTGTGTTTACATTCTTCCCTTGAAGTAAGGCTTATGTAGGTGCAGCCAAAAATCACCTCACACAGCCAGTGGCTCAGGCATCTCTGCTACATCCCTCTCCATTTGAGGAATAGTATTTCCCCTGCCCACATCAAACAACAGAAGCTTACAAAAATAAGTTAAGAAACCCTACCATAATTAAAAAAATAACTATCAGTGGTCTTTTAAATGTCACAGTTAGAGTTAACATTACATCTACCTAATAAAGATGATTTATTTTGTTGCTATGAAATACAGCCTTAAGGAAGGTGTATTTTATTTCTTTCTATGAAATGCGACTGAAACGACGCCACAGTTCCATTAAGTATGCAACTTGTTCCCGGCATTTATACGTTGTGACTTCTCTTTTCTTTCTTTTCTTCTTTGCCTGGGTATTATTTGTCTGTAGAATAGGAGAATCAATGGTCAGGACTGTCACTATCTTTAACAACCATCGAATGGCTGGGTTTTCTTTACGCAAATCTATCACGTGTGTCCCCAAAACACCTGCTCACTGGCTCCTCCTATGGGCTCCTCTCCAGAGGAATGCCCTCCCATCTCTGGATTCAAGGCCAAGCACCACCTCCATTGCAAGGCCTCTACTCAGACTTTTCTTTTGGAAACTCTTCTGGTGCTTCGGAGTGTGTTTCATTTAACTTGGCTCTCACTTATGTGCTGTTTTTATTATTGCATCGTGGGTATTCCCTGTAGTGCTGAGCACAATGTCTTTTATGTAGGAAATATTGAATATTTATTGAATGACTAAATAACTCGGTTGATGGTTTCATGATCTCTCTGACAAGACCATAAGTACCTCAAGAACACAGTGTATGCCTCTGTATGGATATAATCCAGTAGACCTATTATTTGGACCCAAAGTTCTCCTCCTTTCTGCCCCTCCCACCATCTACTACCTACCTGTGCACAGACTAAAGAGGAGTTTAACTTAAAAAACAAACAAACAAACCAAGATTGTAATCATCTTCCTGTGTGTTCCTTCACCTGAATTACTCTTGGGTAGTGGCAGACTGGGCCTTCTAGACACACAGTATTGAGATCAAGCAAATTCATCAGGTTACTAAGCAAAAATCTTATAACCTGAAATCTGCTGAATCATAAATATTATTAGAATTAGCCTCTCCCTTTGGGCTTGGGGGGGGGGGGCTGAAATAAATTAGTCAGACTTTCCCTTTTTCACAAGCTGTCCAGAACTTGATCTAGATTGTCTTCTATGCTCTTCATATGGATGAATGTTATTATGCCCATCTGTAGATTTGCCAGTCTGTTTGATAGAAGGTATAGAGCCAAACAGGCTTTTCACATGGCTGTCCGGTATTGAGTGTTTAACTCATGCCCAGTCTGGATGGACCATATGGCTTAATCTTCAACCCCTAAAGTAGTGACAAGGCAGCTACCCACTTAGTGTGCAGACTGAGAAAGGTCACCAGTTAATAGGCAGGCAGTAGTCACACATACCCGCACTTGTCTCTTCTTTTTTTAAAATTTGTCATCAGGGAGAAAAAATGCCCTATTTTACTTGCCTGCTGAAATAAATATTTACTGAAGACTTGTCATGTGCCAGGCATTACTCTAAGTACTTTAACATCTATTGACTGATTTATTTCTCATAAACACTCTATATGGGATTTGCTAATATGACCCTCATTTTGCAGATGAAACTCACACTGAACCTAGAAGTTAAGTTAGAAGTTTTGGGGCTAGTATTCAAAGTCACGCAAGACCTTCTCCAGATTTCCTGCCTCTAACTCTGCACTACTTTTTCAATTTATTATTATTTTTTTTGGCACTACTGTTTCAATTTAAAGTTACACATCCATTCAAATGCATATAACTGCATATACAAAAATCCATTATGTAAAGAGACAGCCATACAAACAATTAAGCAAACGTAGGTAGAAATTAAATGTATAATTTAACATTTTAAGAGAAGCACACATTATTAAGTGATAATCTCATTAGGAGCCCATGCATCCGGATTGTGATTTTGAAGGTCTAGTTTGGGTCCTTGGGTGGATAATCACCCTCCCATGCTCCAGCAGCCAGGACAGAGGAGACCCACTGATCATACTTTAAAATACTGCCTAAAGTTGGAACTACAATTCTTCCCAGACAACCAGAACCTTAGAAGTAGATGGGTTTGGGGTCCCTGCGTGAACGTGGGGCTGAACTACAGCTTTTACCCGACTCATTTGTTCTTGGAAAGATAGGTCCCGAATAAAAATCATAACGACTTCTGCAACCAAGTCCCACTTTAACTAAGGTTAATTCTAAAGCGAGAGTCCAATGTTTTGGCTTACCTGCGCTCCGGAGTAGCCTGGGCACTGGAGAGTGAGCGTAGCATTCGTTCCTATCGCGAAGATTTCCTTGGCGAGAGACGTGCAGCCGTGGGTGGGATAGAAGGTAATGCGCTCGATTTTAGTAAGGCAATCCGGCTGCTCACGGGCGGCAAGGTTTGCGAGAAAAGAGAAAAACGCCAGGCAAAACAAACAAACGCGAAAGAAAAAACCACAAACAACCAACAGTCGGTAAGAAATGAATGAAAGATGCAGCGGGGGAGGTGCAGAATGGGGAGCGGGAGCCACAACAAACTCGTTTCGAGCGGGAGGAAGAGGTCTCGGTGGAAGAGAGGGAGAAAGAACCCATGGAGGGCGGGGGAAGAGGGCGTTTTGAGGTTTTTGCTCCGCCGGGGTCTCCGGACCCAGGCGACAGCCAAGAGGCGGCGCCCAGAGCCGAGGCTGTGCACCTCGCGAGAGGCTCTGACGTGGTTGCCTGGTCCGGGTTCCCGATTTGCCTTTCCTCCCAGGGGCGCGGGGGATGGGTTGCGGGGGACTCTCCCGGGACCCCGCTCGCTCCGGGGAGAGACTTCCTTGCCCTAAATTGGAACAGAAGTAGTATCCCAAGCTGGGCACTGGCCCAGGTGTTTCCGGCAGCCCCGCCTCCCTACGTGGTCTGCGACGCCTGGGAGCCTTGCCACCGCCTGCGGTTGTACGCACAGCGAGGACACCTTCTCCCGAGAATGCCTGGTGTCTCTTTGGAGAAAGCCAGCAGTACTGACCACCCACTCACCGGGTCTTCACAGTAGATGGGGTTGTTGAATTCGGTGCTTTTGATCTGGAAGAAGAAGAAGAAAAAAAATGACAAGAAGGGTAAAGAGTTAGTTCAAAAGAAATCATAAGCCCTCCACCCCAGGCTCCACTGCCTGCTCCCAGGTTTTAAGGATGCTCTAAAAGCGGTTACCACTTAGGCACTTGTTTCCTATGCATCTGTTCTTGTCATTGACAAGGTAGTGAAACCCTCTGAGTTCAGATAGTGCCTGCTACTGTTTGAAACTAGATATCAAAGAATCCTGGTCCTAAAGAGAGACCCTCCCACCACAATCAAACTGGGCACATTTGTATATAGGACTACAAAAGTGAGCAAGAATATTATCTTTTTGGATGCCCTCATCTGCCTTGTAGCCATTCATGCATTTCACACATGCATGCTCTAGCCAGAAATTAGAAAAATCAGGAAAATGATTACTACTATATATTAAAACTGTGTAGTGCACCTTATCCCATAATGGCATTCTAAGGCTTCTAGCACATTAGAAAGAAGTGAAGTGCACCTTTCCCAGGACTATTATCTCTAGTTAGGCCTTAGTTCACAAGAATTCCCTCGTTTTTACTCTCCCTTCTCTCTCAAGCTCTTTCCCACTGTCTTTCTATAGCACTGGTGGAGCAGGATTTTGGCACAGAATAGACACCTTGATAGATATGTGTGCTCTTTATCAGTAACTGCACACTTAATGTGTGCCAAATTCTAGGTAGTTGTTTGAGGAGCCAATATATTTAAATATCACTTACAAAAATTTTTGACAAAATGCTGGGCCATGATTTTTTCCAAATTATTTTTCTTTCCTTAAAAATTAAATTGTAGCTTGTATATGAGTATGCCTATTCTTTGATGAAAACACATTTGTTTTTTAAAAAACGTTTCTTCACTTACCCCATTCATATATTTCTCCAGGGCTTGATAAATGACTTCCTGATATTTCTTTCTAATCTTTTCAAAGTCACAGTCAGTGAAATTGTAGGATAGCACCAACCCTACCAGTTGCAAGATGAAGATCTTCCTGAAAAAAACTGACAGACCAATAATAAAGCATCAGGCAATGTACTTGGAAACCCATTTCCACCCTGGTGTCTCACTAAACCCTTTCCATCCACACTAAATCGCCTCTATATCTGCAAGCCTGCCTTAGAGTCATGTGCCCAGACACCACTCTTTGCCTCTCGTTCCCAGTGCACATGAAGCCCATATTCACCCATGCTGTTGCCTGAAGTTGGAGTCTCCCTGATGCTCCAGAGCTTTCTGGCTCCACATATATAACACCTAAACGCCTACGGGCTCTTTTCTTCTAGGCCAATGATTTTCCTTGTTGTCATTCTCTTCCTTTATAGAATTCTGAATTGATTACATGAAAGAAAAACTTGAACTAGCCAAATCTATGGAATTTTCACATTGGTAAAATCATCAGGAATTTCCCTCACCTTCCTCCTTTTATGTTTGCCCTAAACCCTTGATGTGTACCTGAAAGTGCTTTAAGAAACAGATACCTGTATCTTTCTCCTACAGGACCATTTCCATGGCTGAGCCCCTTTCTGATTGGAAAATAAATACCCCCAAAGGGCAACCACTCTAAGGACTAAGTACCGATGCTTACACATGCCGTACACCCTGAGCATTTCTTTTGGCCACTTTCAACTAGTTCTTTCCCTCTGTGGCAATTGGGAAAACACACGTGCTTACATTAAGGGATGCTTTGGAAAGTGGATACAGCCTCAGGCTTGGGCTGCACGTCCCAGTGAAGGCATCAAAATGCAACAGTGACCAGAACCTCAGGCATGGGGGTGAAACGAAGTTGAAATGAATGGAACAAGATCTGATGGGGCTCGCCCTCAAAACACTTTATAAAGCACCCTTATCCACTTCAGGAAAGAAGCGCCTACTCTTGGCTGATTGGGGGCACCTCAGGGGCTGCGGTCTTCTCTAGCATTTTCTATAGGTGTCAGGAAACTCTTAAAACCACGAAGCCTAACGCCAATCCATTTTCTCAGCTCCACTCGAAAGGCCAGCGTAAGGGCGAGGGCGCCACACAAGAAGCGGAGCCGCCTTGCGCCGCGTGGTGCGCCACGGTGCGCGCCCCAGGAGGGTGCTGTCCAGCGCGCGGCTCTTCCGGAGGCGCGCAGGACTCGTGCGCCCGTGCGTCCCAGGCGCTTAGTCCCACGCTGCGCAGCCTCCACTGCTTCGGTTACCACGGGCCCGAGCGCCCGCGCGGGTTGTAGGGACAGGAGAAACAACGAAGTGGCCTGCGCGGATTTGTGCTTGCAAACCCTTATTCATCCAGAAAAGGGAGTTGAAGCGCAGCGAAGTGAGTCAGGGAGAGATTCGGAGAGGATGTCTAAGCTGCCTTCTGGGCAGTGGCAATCGCAACAGGAGTTGAATGGACGGAAGGCCGACACTGACTGGGCTTCTGGGGGATGAACCCCGCTCTGCCCGAGCTTGGCCCGCGCCGCTCGGGGCTCTCCAGACAACCAGCTCCCCTCTTCCTCCTCTCACCCCCACCCCTTGCGTGTCAGAGCCTGCAGAGCCCTCGTCCTTGGGAAGTTCCGAGGAATCATCGCCGAAGCCGCTGAGGCAGAGCGCCCCACGTGAGTCCTAGCAAAGGTCACAGGCCACGCGGTGCCTGGGAACGACTGCAGGGGGTGGCGAGGGAGGCGGGAAAAGCACAGGCTCAGGCGGTGGGGGTGGGGGTGGGACTCGGGCCAGAAGTGAACTTTTTTTCCATAAAATGTTCTCAACAGCTGTAACAGTACAGCTGGACCCAGTTCTCTAGTTAAGGCCTGGGGATAAAGACGGTGGCGTTAACCCGAGTCGCGGGAAGGCGCTGATTCACCGATGACTTCCAAATGGGCTTTTCTGGAATCCTTCAAGTTTAGGGTTTTTTGTCATGGCAGCATACTTTCGGAAAGAAATCTCGCTGTCCCTCTCCCCATCACCAACTTTTCAGGGTATTGTGGGGTGATGCCAAAGCTTGATTCATCTGCTGTGACATCAGAGGTGTTTCTGGTCAGCAAGCAGGAGCTAGAGACATTTCTTCACTGGGTTCGGATATGCTGATGGGAGTAGGGGCAGAAGACTGCAGCCCTCTGAGAGGTTCAACTTGCATTTTCTAGGGTGTGACGAAGTTTCCTCCCTTCTTTTGCTTCTTCTTTTACAACTTTGCGTCTGTGTGGGTCTTCGTATAGGTTATGCTAACAGGCTGCCTCCACCTCATGCATCCTGGAAGTCATCTCTGCTTGTTGAACAACTGCTAAACACTTATCCCCAGGCCCCCTAATTTCCTTATTTTAACTATGTGACCTCTGAGATCACTTTGATCTTATCGTTTTTCCGCTTGATAGACTCCCAGTTGCCTTGACATATACAATCACTTGGCTCCCAGCTGTCTTTCCAGTCTTATCTCCTTCATCCTCTTAGGTTTCTGCCAAATACTATCTGACTTTAATATGCTCTAAATGTGCCCTAAGCTTTCTTCTTCCCAGCCTCACACCCTCAGGTGTTGATATTCTCCCAGTCATTCAGTGCTCATTTCGCTAGAAAAGTGGTGTCCTACTGGATGTGGTGTCATTCCCCTTTCAGACATACTTATTTTGGGCTTTTCTTTTATGATCTCCATTCATGGTGTAATATTTCAATAATATTTTTTAACTTTATCTTTTTATTAGACTGTGAGGTCTTTAGAAGCAAGAAATGTTTTATAATAATTGATTTGTTCAACATCAATTTACTTTTTCCAAAAACATTTAAAGTGACTTGCAGTATTGGTAATTGGTACCAGTATCTGGTACCAATTAGTATTGGTACCAGAAGGTAAGAAACAGTCAAGATAAAGCCAAAGAAAGAAACCAAGGAATTAAAGGAAGTGTGAATCAGGTATAAGAAGCCATAGAAAAACATTATTAAGAACTAGAGAATTAAAGGTGAACGAGAGTAGGATATACAGGCATATAGTTATGGATGAATAAACCATGAGAATAAAAGGTACAATACAGGGGATATAGTCAATGATATTGAATTAGCATTGTATGATGATAGATGGTAGGTACCTTGTGGTGAGCATAACATAAGGAATAGACTTGTCAAATCACTGTTATATACCTGAAACTAATGTAACATTGTGAGTCAGCTATACTTTAATTTTTTTAAAAAATAAAACTGGGGGATTAAGACAAGCTCAGAAGTGGTTCTGATTTTCCAAGCAACCACTGCAAAGGAGAGAATGGGGAGAGTTCTACCAGTTTGCTAGGGGGAACCGATTTTTCTTATGCCTGTGGTTGTCATCATAACCACCACTGGACAGTCTTATGTACTGCATGTAGTAATACTCAATAAATCCTCAATAAATTAAAAGATGTTAACTTTTGAAGATCATTGTTAGGAAGCAAATTATTTCATATGAAAGAATCTCTCTAGAGAGCTTTTCTTCTTTTTTTTTTTTTTTTTTAAATCCTGGTAGCTTTTTGCTGTCCTCCTACTAGAATCCACTTATGGCTTACCTGGGGCTACCACTCAGATAAGGGAATCTCTGAAAATTCCTGGTGGACTGAATAGATTTCCATTTTTTTTCTCTTTCCATTTGTTCAAATACTGAAGGTGTGAACAGTATCTATATGTGTAGTTATGGAAATACTAGGTTAGGTCAAGAATGGTGTCTTTCTTATGGTAGGAAACAGACGCGAGATCATTTGTAGCACTCAGGTTACTCAGAGAGCTTAGGCAATACTCTCATGCATGAACTAGGCCAGAAAATGACCTATAACACAGCTCTTTTCTCTTACCTTCACTAGAAAGATCTGTCATTCCTTTCTTTTTTTAGTACTTTTGTTATTGTTTTTAATAATAGTTTTCTTTCTTTTTCATTCTCTTATTCATTCTTTCCCTACCTCCTTTAAAATTTACTTTCCTTCTCTTCTTTTAACTATCCTGAATATTTAAGGTAGCCTAGTGCAAATTTCAGTCTGTGTTTGAAGATATAGATCCAAGTTGTAAGTGAAAAAGAGGTGCTATTTTTTCATTAAAATTTTCTACTTTATTAAAGCATACTTAAAAAATGGGAAGGATGTCACATGGATTACTGATGAAAGGGGAGATATCTTCTACTATAGAGTAAGAAAAGTGGATGACACCAACATTTGCTTGGTAATATTTTAGGAAGTGTGAAAATGCACTTTCTCCAGTAGCTAGGCCTGGAAGAAAAGTGATTACAATAGATTTTTCAGGATGGTGGTCATATAATCACTCCACCTCTTGGTTCTAACTTATGCAGAAAGGATGGGCCACACTTTGCAGAAGCGAACGTTATTTCTTTCCTTATATTCTCCCTTCATTGGTCATAGTCAGGTGTACTGTTTGTGTAATGTGAAGTGGTCATTGTATGGTTTGTGATGACTGTGGTACATGTCCATTTTGGCCATTAATTTTGCATTAGCTTTTGTACTCAAGTGGCCTTGTTGTTGGTTCAAACCATTGATTGTTTTTACCAAACTCCATACTTCCTCTAAGATCCTTTGGGGACATTTCTAGATCAGAAAGTGGAGTGAGGGAGTTTCTTATGACAAATGCTAAATAAATAAATAAATAAATAAATAAATTTTATTTTATTTTATTCCATGGCTGAAGATACCTACATAATCAGCCTATGGCTGAGAAATGTTTTCACATATTTTTGAATTACGGAGTAAAAGAGCCCAAATAGATGAAAACCTAAGGCCTGCACTCCTTCGTGTGTAAAGAAACAGTCTTACCCTCAACCATTTGGAGGTAAAATATCTTGCTTACTTTACTCTTCTACAATCTAATAGGCAATGAACAGGAAGAAGATCATTAAGAAAATGGTAGCAGCTGAGCTTTCTTAGAATGTGTCAAAAGAGTTGGAAAGGAGGTCAGAGGTGAAGGATAGTTCCAATTTTAATATCTTTGCAAAGATATTTACTATACTGAGTACCTGCAGATATACTGTCCACCCTTCCCTAACCTGCTTTATACTCTAGGGAAGCTGGCCCATAAGAATGGCATCAATAGGCTCCCTTGACCTCCAGCCTTTGGTTGGGTTCAGCCAATGGGAGATTTTGGCAAGCAATCAGGGAGCAGGAGAACAGTGAATTTGGGATTTTAATTCACCCACTCCCTCCAGGTTGGCTCCTCTTAAACTGAGTGCTTTCTTCTCCTGAGGGCCCTGGCTCCTGTTGGTGGATCTTTTCATCTTGCTACCTTTCAGGTTTTGGTAACCATTCCCTTTCTTTGTGTTTTTAGGTCTAAGGGTGATAATGGCCCCTACTTCTTGTTAGCCTAAGGCTACAGCTCTATTCTGATTGTTGCAGTTTGGCTGGGCCAGACCCAGTCTATACCCATTGTCCTGGCATAATTTATTAATAAAGCTTCTTTTTACCCTTAAAAGTGGCACAATTTAAACAATAAATTATGTGATTATTGTTGATTTTCCCACTTATACCCTTCATAAATAGTTCTTTTGTTAAATTCTTCTACAGTTACCAAGTTTGTAGACTGTATCCTGTAGACTCCCTGACTGATCGAGTTACCTACAGGGGTCACCAGCATGTTATCACTTGAAGTCATCAGCTTCATTGCCTTTTGTGTCTGCTTTGTGGCATCATACTAGTTCTATAACTTTTACACAGGAAATATGGTTCTTGTATAATTAAATTTAATTTTTAGAAAAAAGTTTCCCTACTCTTACTTTAAGTGTGAAAGATGAGTTATTAGAAATTCTGTAATTTTCCTTTTTTTTTCAAATGACATCTCTTCCTAGTAAATATCGTCAGCTGAGATTTGTAAGCTCTACACACACATACTTGACTCTGTTGTGTAACTTGTTTCATAGCTGAGCCCTCATTGTTTACATATGAAATTGTTTACATATGAAACACTTTCAAGAAAAGTGACATGTGAGTATGGTGGTAACCACTAGCTTATTTCTCATCTGGTATGTCTGAGGGCCTCCAAGTATTTCCCCTATCATGAATCCCACTGTTATCAATAATGTAACTGGTTTGAACAATCACCCGAAGTATTTCCTCTCCTAAGTGTAGTAAGTCTTTAATAACCATTCTATGGTACTGCCTCATTAAGGTTTACTTTCTTCCCGTAGAGCCAGTAAGAATTTCTGAGAAAGGGCTGCCTGAGAATTCCAGATTCAGGGTGAGGGTGAAGAGGGGAAGAAATAGAAAGAAAGAGGAGACTGTGAAGGTTGAGGAGGATAAGTGGACAGCAGAGAAATATGGGGTCTAAGAGCTTGATCTGGGGTTTGTCCCTAAGTGGGGCTACCACCCAGAACAGATGTTGGGAATTTAGAGCAGGAGGTCAGCAAACTATAGCCTTTAGGCTGAATCCTGTTCACTTGCCTGTTTTTGTGACTCAAACTTATTGGAATACAGACATGGCCATTTTTTTTTTCACAGCCTTGTCTCTGGCTCCTTTTCTGCTGCAAAGACAGAGTTGCATAGTTGAGACAGAAACCATCTGGCCTGCAAAGCTTAAAATATTTGTTATCTGGCCTTTTATACAAAAAGTTTACAGACTTCATTTCAAAAATGCATTTGAAAAGAAATGATGGAATTTAAAAACAGAGATCTACAGTAAGTACTCCATACTCTCTTATTACACAAAGCCAGGAATGAATCTCAGTAACTCTATATTTCAGAGAATATAGGCTTCTCTCACCTGTTTGAAAGAAGAGATTTATATAATTACAGTGTTACTGGGGCACCTGGGTGGCTCAGTGGGTTAAATCTCTGCTTTCGGCTCAGGTCATGATCACGGGGTCCTGGGATCGAGCCCCGTGTCAGGCTCTCTGCTTGGCAGGGAGCCTGCTTCCCCCCCCTTCTCTGGCTGCCTCTCTGCCCACTTTGATCTCTCTCTCTCTGTGTCAAATCTTAAAAAAAAAAAAAGAATTACAGTGTGTTTTCCTGTTAGAAGAGTGTGCCAATGTATAACTTCACTGTAATTTAATTAAATGAAGAATACTTGCTTTCCCTCTAAACCCCCAAACTTCTCTGATACAATGAGCTGAATTACTTTTCCCATGTATACTTGAATTTTTACAAAGCCAGAGCCTTTCTATTGGTGACTTAATTTTTTGAGGGATTTCTTTTAGAGGACAATAGTTTTTGAATAATTTTGATAATTTCAGTCCAGTGAATTTGAATTTAGATATGGTGCTTATATCCACATTCTGTTTAGGACCTAGAAGATGGTCTCATTACATCTTATTGTAATTCAGTTCTGGTTAATGTTTATTAAGCAACCATTGATTAGTTGCACAAAAGTAAGTTCAAAGATTCAGACAATGTCTTGTGGCATTTTATTTTGTAAATAAATGGTTTTTTAAAAACATGAGAGTTAATTAAAATTATTAAGCCACTTTGGAAAACAGTGCGGAGAGTCCTTA